>JANRGW010007370.1:0-14657 GCA_024733675.1 Psilopsiagon aymara
AGAGAAGGCTCCTGAAGGGGAGACCTTAGAGCAGCTCCAGTGCCTAAAGGGGCCACAGGAAACCTGGAGAGGGGCTTTGGACATGTGCCTGCAGGGACAGGACAAGGGGAATGGCTTTAACCTGCCAGAGAGGAGATTGAGATGAGCTCTTAGGCACACGTTCTTCCCTGTGAGGGCGCCCGGAGGAGCTGTGGCTGCCTCATCCCTGGCAGTGTTCAAGGCCAGGTTGGATGGGGCTTGGAGCAACCTGCTCCAGTGGAAGGTGTCCCTGCCCGTGGCAGTGGCTGGAGCTGGATGAGCTTTAAGGTTCCTTCTAACCCAGTCTGTGATTCTCTGATTCTGCTGACACTGATGATCTTGCTCATCAATGAAGGGAAAAAGTCTGTCCTGAACTGAAAATAGCTGCACCTCAAGCCTTCTTGCTTCCAATAAACTGTTAAGTTCTTCTGAATATCCTAAGTGCCAAATCTTAGCACTGCAGATTTATGACTGGTTACACAACCTGAAGTAATCGTAGACAAATACTTTCCATGTTAAAAGACGTGAACATTCATTAATGCTATTAATGCGATTCCCTAGTCTGGTTTACTAACCATTTAGAATGTGTAGTAAGAAATAAAATACTGCTCAGAGCAATCGATAGAATCTGCTCATCAGGCTGCTAAGATCCTTTAGAAAGTACTAAATAGCGTTATGTACAAAACCTCCACTTCACCTCTCTTGCTTAATGTGAAGCCTCAAGGCTTTAAAATTACACTTAACCTTAAAACCTAATGTTTAATATAACTTGATGGAAATCCAGTAGGAAAGCTGGAAATTTACTTCGAGGAGTAAAGGAAACATTAACCTGCTTATCATTGTCAGAAGAAAGCTCTGTGTTTAAAGCAAACTCACCCAGCACAGTACAACACAGCACTGTACAGAAACCTCCTACAAGTGGAATCCTTGTTAATATGAACATATTCAAAACCAGCTAGTTTGTGTCCCCAATTCAGTAGCAGATACCTGCCAACTGTCAAAGGCTTTTTAATGCAATAATCTGTGGATCTTCCACTGATCATCTACAGCCTTTTTCATAAGTCTTCTAACAAGAGTGAGCAGGTACAAGATACACTGTGTGTGGGAGATGGTGAATTAGAGCGAGCGACCTTAGGACATTACAGAAAAGTGTTTCAGAATAACTAAAAGCCACAGTAAAATATTTTTTAAGTTAAATCTAGATTTAAATAAAACCAGTTCCTCTGCTACCGCATCTTACATGCAGAGACAACTGAATGTTTTTATTTCCTCCATTCAATTCAGGTACTGATCTACATATACAGATAGGATACAATATCCTCCACATCTGTGAACTGCTACGTTCTGTAATTAAACTAATGAGCCTGGTTATAGGTCAGAGCTGATGCCTAGAACCAGGCAATGGAAGATGATTTTGTCAGTGCTTTCAAAACCTGACTTGTAATGTTATAAATGTGCACACAGATTCTTGTAACACTGCCAGAATCAGATGGATAAAAACCAAACAGTAGACTTCAAATAAGACAACATTCTTCAAGCAGAAAAGATGCATTATTGTGCTTAATAATTAAGCATCACCATTGCTAAAAACAAATAATTAGAAAGCAGCTCTGATAAAGCCAGCTGTTTTTACACTGAAGTGCAAAGGCCAAAGCTGTCATACAATCACTTTTCAGCACAGCTATCCAAAACACTAACATGTATAACACTTCTCAAAATATTATTAAATAAGAAACATTTGTTGACTCTTCACCATTCTGTTTTCATCCATACAGAACTGCACACTCCATTTTAGATTAAAGGTGCTGCAATCTAAGACAAACACAATTTGCCAGTTCTTTACATTGAAAGATGCTGATGGCACAAAACAGAGAAACAGTTCTCCTGGCATGCTTGGGATCTTCATCCTTATCTCTCCCCCTACCATTGTTACACAAGATTTGCCTACTTCAAACTGAGTAACTTAAAGTTTTACAAGCGTAGTACCCAATTCTTACACCTTCCCACTCATCTCCAATCTTAAATTCCATTGATTTGAGTTTTCATGTGCAGAGGCAGCCTGCTTGCTTTGAAGCATGTAATGCCTGTTCTGCAGACAGGCCTTTGTCTGGAAGCAGTAGCACAGACTGCATTGCTGAACCAGCAAATTCTCTACCCTATTTTCTAGTATTGCATAAGGAGACCACTTCTGGTCAAGTTTATCTATTACTGTTTCTGTCTTAAAATAAATTACATAAAAATCAAATTGGAATTGGCTTCAAAGGTTTACTCACAAGTTCATTGGCACATGGAGAAGGCAGGCTTAAGTCCCCTGCAGGTTTTGTTTAGCTGCACACAGTTGCAGATGCTACGATTACTGTATGAGACCACAATGTCATTGCCAAAAATTTCTCACATGCTCAGAGTATATGAGATACCCCCTTCTTTTCAGCAACCCTATCCACATAAAAAGTCCACTATCAAAAGCTCAATGTTTACTACACTATAAATACCATAATCTCAGAAATTCTACTTTTAGGCTACAATGTCACAATAACTATTCAGCTTTAGATATTTTATGGGCAAGGATGTTTTAATGTGTCACATTTCGAAATCATCAATCTTTCTTTACAAGAAAAATCACTTCATAGATTTGGAGCGAGAGAGGTCCACAAGACTTTCTGCAAATTAAAAGTGCATGAAATACATGCATCATCCTTCATACATAAAATATTTTGCAATAGGGCTCAGAACACAGTAAGTGTTAAACAATACTTTAGAGTTAAAAGTACCTGAGAAGAATCTCTCCTTGGAGAGAGAGATTTACTGAACATCCTCCTGGATAGCTGTGCAAGTTCTCAACAAACACTCTTCTGTACAAGTAGTTTAAAAATCACACAGTACGTTCTGGAATATTCAAACCAATGATTTGACAGAACAAGCATTCTACAGTTACCTCAATTCCATGTTATTTTGTTACAGCTATCACGGCCTAAGCCCTGTGTATTGGTGCTTGGATTCACGGCCTCATCCATGCAGTATCATCCGTCTCAAGAGATTAAACTTAGCTCTTGTACTAAAGCCCAAATTGGTGACTGAATAAATTCAGCAGGCTTTCCAGCACTGAGTCCCTTCCCTCCTGTGCAACTCGACTCATTCAAATTTCAAATATTAAATAGCAAGCTTATCAAAGAGAGGTCATGTATAAACAGCACAGTCAAAAGCTGTATCAGACGTAGGAAGACCAGTGGTAGAAAATGCATTGAGTGTTTATGAAGGCAGAAGTTTATACCACTACTGCTAGGGAGGAAGAGGAAACACATCAAAATGAAATTACAAAAACAGGTTAGTCATTTCAGTAACTGTGCTCTGTCATCCAATACAGAATAAAGCAAAACAGTTTATTTATGCAGTGATGAGGGAAACTTGAGAAAGAAACTAAATTACCACCTGGCCCCTGAGAGATAGATTAAGTCCAGAAAACAAGATCAGTATCTTAAAATTTAGCTTTTCCTAGCCTAAGATAATACAATTTTAACATGTAATTGCTATTTTGTAGCATTCTCTAACCCCAGAATTATAAATAGAGGTGTGCGTCTTGGAAATTCAACAGCAATAAAATTGAGTTGAAGAAAACCAGACTGCATAAGAGCTATCCAGAGCTACACACTGGCTAGTAAACCAAATGAAAACAGAAAGGGTGGAAAGTTGGTGTTTTGTTTTGTTTTTTTATTTACCTACTGAGCTGCATACAGAGCCTAGTCTATAGCTATTGTGTGACTGCAAGAAAGCAGGCAGAACTATGACTAGACTGATTTGCTAACAATCTACCAGACATAACTGTCTGAAAGGGAAAAAAAAGCCTAGCAGATAATAAATAATTTCATTCTTTTTCCTATGAACAGTTAGAAAGTTGCATTTTCTTCTCTTCCATTCAAAGAGCAACAAGCCTGATTAAATTATGAGGAAACTGAATCTGCAGCCCTCTTAACCAGGCAGATATTTAGGATACCATTAACTCATTTGCTACCACCATCACACGTTCACTTAAATCATAAATGAAGTAGTTTCTTCCACTTCATCCACACAGAACTACTCCTTAGAAAGAAATTGCAATGCAGAAGCAAGTATTATCCATCCAAACAGACTTCATGTCCTAACTGCCAGCCTACTGACAAGCAAAGGTGCTCCATGATTACAAGTATGGGACAGCAGCCAGTGCAGTGACACAGAAACCCTTCCAAATCTGAGCTAGCAAGGGATAAGAAATCACTTTGTAAGTTTCTATCACAGTGAGTATACCCTGCAGGAAAAATACTCTTGTATTTGGCTACTGCACGTACTATAAAGATCCGTAATTTTCACATAATGTTCCTTAAAGAAGTAAATACTATCACTAAACTATAGTTTTGTCCAGCAGTACCTGATGGACATTTCATCATGTGCAACTGAGCTACAGTATTCAAATTCCTTCTGAAAACCCCTACCACTAACATGACAACATCAAAACACACAGGCATTGCAGGCTCAAATCTACTTGACACATGTATAACACCTGTTCATGGGGACAGAACAGCATGTAAGCTTCCTATCTAACCCCATTCCATCACACTTGGGGTTTCCTGGCTTTTGCCAGTAAAGTTACTTCCACATCTTGTCAATGATTTCTTGTAAAGTTACTTCCACATCTGTCAATGATTTCTTGTATGTAAGAATCTTGTTAGATTCTTACATACCCCTGCTCTCAGTGAAAGCAACTATGTGCAGCTGGTCATATAGCAGAGGTAACTCCCGGTTACCTCTGTGCAGCCGACCGTGGAAAAGAAGTAACTCCTGGATAACTGATGAAACAAGAATGCAGGCCTGGAAGATAAGAAGAGCTAAGATAAGGAGGTTGCTAAATTGGACTGTAAATCTTGCTTGCTTACAAAACCCACACTTTAGGTTCTCACAAAACATGTTAACCAATAGTGTGTCTGCTGCTAAGTGCAGGTAACCAATCGTAGAAAGACATGTAATGCTAGCGCTGTAAGCCTAAAGTATATAAACTGTAACTGCGCCATCAATAAACGGGCTTTAGTCTGATCATATTGATTCCTGACTGAGTCCTCACAGCAAATGGTGCTGAACAGGGACCAGGACCTGGGTACTATTCATATTGATCATAATGGACAGGGACCTGGTTACTTTTCATATTGAAAATAATAAGCATGATCAATCGTGACTTCGGGACCGTGAGGGAAGTCACGATGAAGCGTGGTGCCGCGGATCACCAGGTGGGAGTCATCTCACCACGGAGCCAAGAGGCCGGGGGCCAGAGTAGAGCCAGGAAAGAAAGCGACTCAACGGGGCCAAGAGCCTGGGGCCAGAGTAGAGCCTGGAAAGCACTGCAGTGGAAAAGGTGAGCAGCCGTGTGTGTCTTTTAATGCTTGAAAGGCAGTATGGGGAATAAGCCTAGTAAAGAAGAGGAAGCCATACTAAAGCTCTTTCAGCATATCCTCTCTAAGAGAAGGATTGAGTATGATAATATTATCTTACGAAAATTGCTCCTGTGGACTAAGGATAAACATCTGATAGAAGGGGCGCATGATGCATTTAAGCCTGCTGTATGGGAAAGAATTGGCGAAGTTTTATGGGATGAAGTGACCTTGGGTTCAAAAGAGGCTACATCGTTTGCTACTTTATGGCGCCTGCTGAGAGGCATGTTCGCAGGAATGCAAGCAGAAAAACAGGTTACCAAAGCTGCACTTGCGTTTCTTTTGTACAATCCTACTAACGAATTTCCCTTAGGGGTGCAGGGGGTGAAGCCGCTGTGGAAGGGCTCTCAGCCTAGAGTACAGATGTTTGAGTGATCCGCATTCTCCCCTTTCCAGCTGCCCTCACCCCAAGGAGAACTTCGGGACCTACTTAGAGAGGGAGCTCAGCCAAAATGCTCAAATACTCCATCCATTCGGACCACAGCTGCAGAGACAGCTCCAGAGACAGAGACTAAAGACCTTTCCCCAGCCCCACGGAGGGCCAAGGGGGAAGACCCAGTACTGATGGATGGGCCAGGGGATACAAATTTGTATCCACCGATACCACCTTCGCCACCCCTGGCCTCTCCCCCCCCGACACCCCATCCGAAAGATCTTCCAGGGTGGGATAAATGGACAGACTTAGATGAAAAATTACAGACACTGCGTGACAGACTTGCCAATTTACAGATCTCTGACACTGCTATGTGCGTACCACTGCCACCAACTCCACCGCAGACTCCACTTGCACCTCAAGATCATCCTGCGGCAATGAGCTGGAGGGGTGTTATTCATGATGCTATAATAGATGGACAAATACTGCTTATTGAGATACCAAAAGCTTTTCTTGTAATGGTTACCCAAGCAGGGCAGGTTCAGTGGTCTTCTCTAGATTGGAAAGCAATGAAGGAGTTAAAGTCAGCAATATCACCTGTATTTGAGGTCTCTGTAGGATGGTGCAGGAGCTAAATTGTGGGACGCAACCACAAAAGGTGATGACACTGTGAAAAATTTGTTAGCCATTTGGAGAACTATTTTAGAAATGCTGAAATAAAAAAATGAGATAGACAGTGGAGCCCAGTGCCCCCCTCCCCACAACCTCCACCAGTCGCCGCTGCGGCTGCAAAGACTGAGGACAGGGATGAAGACAATCCTTTTGACCTGAGTCCTGTTAATCCTGAGAAAGAGTCTGCTCTCAGATCACCTTAAACCTGCAGGAGGAAATGTTTTAATTGCACTTGATAACGCTGAAACTCCTGAACACAGACTGCTGTTGCTGCTCCTGAGATTCTGATGCCTGATAATTTTGATGCTGACCTGGATAGTCCTTTTGACCTGAGGCCCATTGATCCGGAAAAGCAGCCTGATTTATATCCCCCAGATTCTCATGATAAATGGGCAGCTGTAAAGGGAGAAGTAAGATGGGTGGGGGATGCAGATGTATTGTGCGCTTTCCTGGTGGTGCACGTGCCAGATCAAAACCCTTGGTGGGAAGGTCTCTCGTATGCTCTTATCAAAGATATCAGGCAAATGGTGATACACAACTAATTTTATATAGTCTCTCTGTGATACTTTTGTACTAGAGGTTGGCAAATATAAGTATACCCGTGTTTCTACCGACCCTTGCAGACCCTTATAGATACTGCTCGCCACTTCTTCTGATGTAGGCTGGCCACCTGAGTCAGAATGAGTATGCATTTTGGTTGGTATAAAAACCCAAGCTTCATCCGATGCGAGGGAGGCAGAGCCTCTGTGGGGATGCCTGCTGAGTCTGAGCCTGCCACCTAGCACTGCGATGATGCTGCTCGATGATGCTGCTCGGAGCTGGTCTCCTGATTGTCTTCACAGGGCCATTACAACCACGTTCTGTACATGGGACAGCGTAGTGGGAGTAATGATTGTCTGGATTTTGTGTTTCAAATATTGTAGTTGTGTGGAGTGTATTTGTGGGATCCCATGCACGCATGTGTGTGTGTTGAGGGCAGACAATGTTCTGTGTATTTATTTGTTGTCGGGCTCACGTAAAAGCTTTTAATGGGTAGCAGACTAACATTTCAGGCAAGAAAGAGTTAATACGAAAGTGCTGCTGCCGGCAGGTATTTATGACTGCTGCTGGGGACTGGCAGCTGGAGCTGCTGCCGAGCAGGCAGGCGTTTGTAGCCATTCAAAGCGGAGTGAGCAACTTAAAAAAGTTATTTGCCAGAGTTAAAACACCTCTCGATTTACTGAAGTATTGGGGCAGTTTGTAGAGACACCACAAACAAAGTCTAAAGAAGCCTGCAACCCAGCCGCCACCCGAGAAGCATCAGGGTGGAAGAGAAAGAAAAAAAATGGGTAATGACACAGCAAACTCCTTGGCTGTTAACACCGTGCAGTTTGCTTCTGCAGCTGCTTCACATTCCTGTTTTCATCAGAATGCCTTTGCTTTAAGGAAACATTTTAAGTTAACTTCTCAAGAACTGATAACCTGTGGGAGGGGGTGTATTTGTGTCCTCCTACCTACAGGCCCATGGTGGCTGCCTGCAAAGTTTGCCAAGCCTTGCCATGAGCTGGACAGATGAGTGGAAAAACCCAATGCCTCAGCTATAAGAACTGACCATGAATACCCCAAGCAGAAGGAGATGGAGGAAGACAGAAACGAATGACTGCAAAACACCACTTGGGAGCAACTGAAAAGTAACAGCCTGAATATGCGTGCTTGTAAAGTACCTATTATTAGAGGTTGTGATTTTGTGCATAAAACCACCTGTACTTACTGGCCAGTTGCTAATAAGAAACTACACCTTGTATTGTATGGATTTGTCACTTGTAAAACAGATGTTAGAGCATGCAAATTTGCAGCAGCTGCTAGAAAATGCTAACATAAAAGCCAGAAAGATTCTAATACAATGACAATGTTATAAAGCAGATAACAGAACAAATTAAGAGCGTGAAAAGAACTCCACTGGTAAGAAATTTCTTTGGCTGGTCCCTCACTGCCACTAGCATCTTCAACATGCTGCTGCACCCTGTAGTATACATACTGCTAACGTAAGTCTGTATGTGCTTTGCCATAGTAGTGACTTGTTACCAGATGAAGCAGGCAAAACTCTGCATTAACAGTGAGATGCAAGGACTGAGGTTGGCCAAATGCTTCCTCCACAGTCAAGGGCATGACTGGGTTGGCCTCTGTGTTTGCCACCAAGAACCTTTAGCTTCGCTGTTGGCCGCAACCCCGCAGGCGCTGAGTGGTGGGGACGCATGCCATGCCAGACCTTGATGAGAGAGATGGCCTCCCCTGTTATCAGAGAGCTATACAGAAGAGAAGGGCAGGCCAAGCAGCCTGTGGTTAGCAAATGCTGGAGACATGATCTAGTCCAAATCCCCTGCTCAAGTAGGAACATCTAAAGCAGGAATTATATATAAAACAAAGAACAAAAAAAAAAACCAACAAAAAAACAAAAAGCGGAAAACGTAAAGATTTTCTCTACACAAACAGTTGGCAGAAGTGCAATTTGTACTAAATATTTTAAATGGGTCTAGTTTTGATTCTCTTTCCACAGTACAGCGTTTGTGACATCTGACAGACGATTGCCCAAACCACCAGTTCTCTATAAAGACCTGCGTGATTAACGAGTGGAAAAGACCAGAGCCATTACTGGCATGGAATCGAGGATACGGCTGTATACAGCTAGAGACCAGAACTCAACACCATAAAGAAACGACAATGACAGAAAACTTTGTAATATCTGTTCTGTGTGACATGTCTTCAAATCAGACTAATCTTACTGAAATAATGCTTCCTGGAGTAGTGGGTTGTTATGTTAATTACACAGGTCAAGCAGTGATAGAGCGGACACAGCAAATTGTAAAAAACATGCTAGTAAAACAAAAAGGGGGAATGATAGAGACCCCAAATGCACTAATCAACAAAGTATTGTCTTAAATGTTTTAACATTATCCAGTTCTGATTTACACACGGGCATGAACGTCCCCCCAATGATTAGCCATTTTTCTGCACTAAGCCGTGTAGGCCCAGATCCATTACCAGGGAAAGAACCTGTTATGGTAACGGTAAAGTCTTTGGAAAATCATAACTGGGAAGCTCCTTTTAAGTTAATAACTTCGGGAAGAGGCTATGCTTGTGTCTCTATAGAACAAGGACCCTGATGGATCCCTGTGCAATGGGTGAGACCGTGGAGGAATTCACCTATGCCATCGGCTCATTGACCAAATTCAGAATCTCTTACAGTGAATAACAGTCTTGCTACATGAATCAATTGGACAGATTGTGTTCACTATGTCCTAGTTGTGGGACTTGTGAACCCTGGGTTTTGACTGGCTGCGACGATTCTGGAAAACAAGTTTGGAAACGTTCAGTGTTTTGTCAATTATATTGTGAGTTATGTTATAGAAAGGCTCTTTGGAATGTTAGTGCCCTCGCTCGTATTTTGGTAATTACAGGGCACGAATATTTGGGAATGCAAAGATATTATGCAGCTAGGGAAGATTTGTATAATCAAGTTATAGAACATAACAAAAGATGCAATGTAATTGCGTATGAGTGCTCCCAACCGTTATTAGTGCCTTATATATGGGAAGTTGTCCCTGAACGGTGGGAAAAAACTAAAGCAAAGTGTGCAAAATGATTCCAGTGGAAATTAAAGAAGAAAAGAAAGGGGAAATATGAGAAAGATGGAATGCCCAGGAATTAAGACCAGCATAGGCCTATGTTGTCTATCGTCAGTTTGTTATGCCGTTTTTGATGGTAATGCATATGTAACTAGATTAATTAAATTGGTCAAGTATATGCAACTGAAAGATTGCTGGATATGTGGTCAAGCAGACCATTTTGATAAACCACTATTGGGAATTCCATCGAGTAACTGGACAGACCTTAACCCATATAGTTTGTTGAACACTTCATACCAGTGCAAGACCGAAACGGTGATTATGGAACACATCTCATTTGTCTGGGAGATAATTAATGATACCATTCCATATATAAACTACTCAACTGGAGGGGAAAACTTAGGTTACATCAATCAGTCATTCGGCAAGTGGTCAGCCATTAAACTAAAGCTACATCACTCCACTGACCCAAATTTACCAGGGCAATATTCAAGTGGAATATGATCACAGCATTGGGCAGATTATTTGTGGGGCAGAGCCACCCACATGAACCTCCATATTAAGGCCACATGTAACTTACCTACTGGCTATTGGTGGCTTTGTGGAAATGGTCAAGCAAGAAAACAACTCTGAGCAAATTGGATAGGCCAGTGTACTACGGGCTTGTTAGCCCCCCTCTGGCACTGTTTAGTCATGCGGAATTGCACGGTATAGTGAGAGGATTATGGGGACAAGGTCAGATGAAAAGAGAGGTTAACAATCCACTGGTGACTTATGGAACACCATACCATAGTTTTGTTAGAGCCTTAATACTGGCTCTAGGAGTGGCTCAATTAGAAAGAACCATAGTTAATGTGTCAGGAGAGATGGAGGCTATAGCAAGTTGCACTGCAACAGCTCTTTTTGGCTTGCAAGTAGAAGTAGATTCTTTAAAAAAGATAGTTCTGCAAAATTATAGGGCTTTAGATATATGAACAGCTCAAGTAAGTGGGGTGTATACTTTAATCAATGAATCCTGTAGTTATATTGATCAATCTGGAAAGATCCTGCATGTTAAAGAAATTTGGAAGCATGAGAGTACTTCATGATGTCTATCAGAATGGTAAGATTTCTTGGTTAGATGCCCTTCTTGCATCTTGGGGTTTTAATGGCTGGCTCACATCTCTGATTAAAGGTATTGGAATGATTTTAGTAATAGTCTTGACCATAGTTGTGATTATACCTTGTGTTTTGCAATGTATTTGTGGTATGATTGAAAAATTGGTAAAACAGCTTTGGCTTATTCAAGAAAAGAAAGGGGGAGATGTGTATGATTTCTTGTTAGAGATGGACATATGCCTGCTCTCAGTGAAAGCAACTATGTGCAGCTGGTCATGTAGCAGAGGTAACTCCTGGTTGCCTCTGTGCAGCCGACTGTGGAAAAGAAGTAACTCCCGGATAACTGATGAAACAAGAATGCAGGCCTGGAAGATAAGAAGGAGCTAAGATAAGGAGATTGCTAAATTGGACTGTAAATCTTGCTTGCTTACAAAACCCACACTTCAGGTTCTCACAAAACATGTTAACCAATAGTGTGTCTGCTGCTAAGTGCAGGTAACCAATCGTAGAAAGACATGTAATGCTAGCGCTGTAAGCCTAAAGTATATAAACTGTAACTGCGCCATCAATAAATGGGCTTTAGTCTGATCATATTGATTCCCGACTAAGTCCTCGCAGCACACATCCATGCACATGAACTTAATATTTAATGTTCTTTTGTGTAGAGAAAAGACTAAAATCTACACACTCTAGGTTGACACTCGCTCCTTTTATAAGTACACATATAAATCTGCTTTGGGTGAATTCATTTAACAGGAACATTTAAACTTGTTCCTAAAACTCCTGACCAAACTCAGTCTTCTTTGGTCCCTCACCCTAAAACCAACTTTCCATCATCAAGACAACAGATATTAGAACTACAATTGTGCAAAAGACTCCTAGAATACTGGTTTCCTCCATGAAAAGACTACTTCAAAGTAAGTGTAATCTCCAGGAACTGCAATCTTTCTTCCTGGAAAGCCAGGTATTGCCATACCACAGTAGCCTGATAGGCAGGTCAGAACCAGTGTCAAACCCAGAACCTGGCTGAAATACCACACTTGGAACTTGACAGGTGAGTCACAGCATTGCCATCACAGCTGAAAGGGGTCTATGTACAGCTGCAATGAAGGTTCAACATTCTTAGCAGTTAGAATAGTAGAGTAAATCTACACTGGCCAAATGAGTTCATTTTGGTAAAAAGTGACCACCTTTATGGACTACACAGGCCACACTGTTCAGCTAGCTACAGATTCTACTCTTTGCTTCTCCTGTGCGTTCTTTTTCTTTTGTGCCCTACGTGTTATCCGAAAACTAAAAGCAACAAAAGAAATGCATACACAGAGAGTACTTTCAGAAATTCCTTAGTTTCTGCCCACTAGAATATAACCCAGATAAGTGACATGTCTTGACATCTGCTTAGGAACACTTGTGACAGGTAAAATAACGCTTATTATCTACAGGTATCCAATCCAGCAAGTTTCTTCCTAGTCATCACTATAGGTGAAGTGTGCTGTTGCTAAATGAGCTATTTACAAATGTAAACTATGTAACTGAAGTTTTAAAATAAATAGCCTTTACATTAGGTAGCAACCTGACAACAAGGTAACAGATCATCCAGTTACATCTTTCAAAGTGATCTGTGTATGCTGCTCTATTTTTGTTTTTAATGGAGAAAAATCCTTGGCTTGCAATGTGTTCTGCAAGAACTTCCTTGGATTTCTTCGTTTATGCTGGATAATTATGTAAAAACTCTTTAAGTTTTGTTGGATAGTCTGTCATCACTCCAGTTGCTCCTAGATCAAATGCTCTCTTGTATTCTTGTTCTTCATTCAGTACCCAAATATACACCTGTAAAATGGGATAGAAAGACAAATTGTTCCAGGAAATACTCAAGGAAACAAAAAAGGTGACTTTTGACTTAAAATTATTTCATGTGAGAGATGTTGCCAGATATATTTAAAACAATAAATTACGACACTCAGATGCCCAAGACATACATGCAAACACATCCAACTTCTCCCTCGCCTTCCAAATGGAGGCATTTTCTAGTGGTAATTCCAACTCCATTTCATTACTTTCAGAGACTTCAGGTATTTGTATTCAGTTCCTTTGTTAAAAGCCCAGAGCAGGTGAGCAGTTTAGTAGATTTTGTAGGTTTAAGTTTGAAGTGTTTGTGTGTGGATCTCAAAGGAATTGAAAAGAAAGAGGTTTTTTTCCAAACATACAAATCTTCCTTTGCAGCTACAGAACTGCAAACATAAGAGCATAAGCTATTGCTCAGAAACCGAAAAACAATGCATAACCTAGCAACACACACAACATGCTGGGGAGAACATAAACCCGTCTTAAGGCCATACGTAGCTGGTTCAAATTCTCACTATGTTAAAAGCACATTTCCTTTCTCTTTGACACACTGTACCTGAATGCCTCGAGCAGTGAGGTGGTCAAAAAGCGCTTTCCGCATCAGCAGTCTGCAGAAAGAAGAATGATGTTATTTAAGAACTTGAAGCATATATGACATTTTCAATGCGTGCCGATATTCTGTAATAATTTTTTTTATACAGCATTTAGATTCAATATTTTCCAAAAGAGATTAGAAACCTAATCATAGAAAACTTTCAGCTCAAGCAACTCAAGACTGATTAACACACCACCCAGAAATCTGCATTAGCTATGGATATTTGTATCAACAATTCTGCAGATCAAATCCAGCAGTCTCCTTCATTGTACACTTACGCTGCCCCATGTCTGATGAATTAATCCTTTTGCTTTCAGAAGAGGTTTTAACTCTACTGGCCACTTAGGAAATCAAGCTGACAGATGTCAGACACAGAAGAACCAGAAGAAACTAACTGCAATCACATTCAAAGTGTATTACAAAGTTGCCTCTGAAGCATGGATATTCTTCAAATGCAAAGTGCTCTATGTGAGCCAAACAGCATCTCCTCTGACAACATTATGAAACAGTCACAGTCTCATGAAACATGAAAGCTGCATTCTGAATCTACCTGCATGCTAATTAGCTCACCACAGTTAATGACAAACTAAATAGACTGAATTGGAATAATGACCACTCACTGCACCTCAGTATGTTTCAGTTTATGAAAAATAAAAGCATATAGGAACACCTACATAAGATTTGGGTATGATTTATGCTGTACTGACAAAAAAAGCTAGAGGAAACGGAGAAAATAAATACACAAATTCCAACACAACAAGTAGCTATAGCAATAGTCTTGGTTGCTTGAACCAACTGTTAAAATATAGGCAAATAGAAATAAAAATGTAATCAGATACAATCTTACGTGTCAGCTAGCCAGATAATAAATTTCTGGCTTCTTGTCACCTTCTGCGGTTCTTTCAGCCTGTTGAGGAAGAGAAAACAAAAGATTACCAGGGCACACCTTTAAATATTAAGATGTTCCTGTAAAAGGAACATGAAAAATTAATCTT
>JANRGW010007370.1:14757-28604 GCA_024733675.1 Psilopsiagon aymara
GAGAAAACAAAAGATTACCAGGGCACACCTTTAAATATTAAGATGTTCCTGTAAAAGGAACATGAAAAATTAATCTTGCAGTTTCTCAAATTAGAACAGCAATTTCACTATGACAGCAGCTAAGAATTGGGTTACACAAGAGAAGTGTGCCACATTTAAGAGAAGCAGCATTTTGAGTACAATACGATGAAAGAAGAGCATGTGAAAACTTGTATTTACCCTACTAATGACTTGCTTCTTGGCCTTAATCAGAACTAATTTGTTCTCAACAAAAAGGAAGAAAAGTGCAAGAATCAGTTACTTGTATGGACTGCTCCATATTACTATCTAGATGGCAAGTTGTAAAGGTATCTGTGTGAAGGCAGTATTCACAGGAAATGCTGTAAACAGGCAACACTGGTATACACAGGCATCTGTCATGAACAAGCGAGCAACCTGGAGCTGGACAGAGACAGGTTGACTATGGAGGAGGAGGGTTCCACAGCTTTCTCTGAGGAATACACGAAAGTGCCTATACTGACAAAAAAGCCTCCTTAGCCCAAGGACGTTGACTAAACCAATGCTCCAGGTGGCACCATCATTCACTTGATCATTCACTTACTTTACTATCATTTCAGTGCAGCACCCACCAACGGACTCAAACTCACTTGAGGATGATTGAAGGCATGGGAATTTCCAAGAACTCTTCCTTGAAAGGAATGAATGGCAGCAGACCAGTGTAGAACAGGCCAAGAAGCAGGAGGACACGTTGCAAACAGAAGATGATGGGAATATCAGCGTTCTGCAGGAACCAGGAAAGCAAGATTCTAAATAACCTGGGCAGATTGTTGAGTCTGTTGCAATTAAATTTATTCATCAGTTCATATTTAAAGTTTAGCGCTTGCACCTAAAGATTAAACTGCAAACTACTTGTGACATGCCCGCACTGAATTTACATTATTCTTCCTTGTAACCTGTAATCCAAGCAAAAGTTCTACACAGTTTGAAGGGGCAACAGGAACCTGAAAAGGCAAAGTTTCACTGGCTGCAGTACTGCGTTTGTTACCTGCTTTCATCATCTTTCCAGACTGCACAACACAACACGTTCTCTCTCAGACTAGTATTACCACAAAGAAGAAGATGTGCTTTAGCACAGGACTTGTTATGGTTTGATATCACATCAACTTGCATCACAACACATTTTAAAGATGCTGGTTTATGAACTAAAATGTCTAGGTATTGATGTTACAAAAATGAATATAAGTGCTTTTCAGGTAAGAAATGGCGTGTTGTCCTGAATAGATAAATTGGAACAATATCCATACTCTCAACTAGATCAGGTTCACTCAGGTGCAGAACTCCTTTGGCCTAAGCACAATTTTAATTTAATTCTAATTGGTACAATTCCTCAAAAAAGAAATAAAACAAAAAGAAATAAAAATCTACAGCTGTAAACCAGCTTTATACCAACGTAACTGCGTCAGCTAGTGGCCATATCCATGGTTTTCATAAAAAAAATCAAGAAAATAAGCAATCCTTAGGAAAATTGCTTTTGTAGCAGATGAATGATGTGCAAACCACCCTGTAACAGTTCCTGGAATAAACTCATGCCTCCTTATATCTTACAGAACAGGAATAAAACATGATGAAGCTTAATATGGATGTTAACTGTGTTTGGTTTATTCTAACAGCACAGTAAGCAGAATATATCTAAGCACAAAATTTCTCTTCAGATCTAGAAAGTCGGGCATAGCTGACTAGATGTTGATTTACAGGGTGCTTTGCTGTATATTTTGTCACCACACAGTAACAAGCAAGCAAGAATGAAGCTTAGCTGGACCCATTCTTACCTCCTTAAGACACTTAGATACAACCTCGTAATTGACATTCCCCCATACTGTCAAATGCTCTCGCTTATACTGACTCACCAGCTCAGAAACCTGCAACATAAAAAAGCAGAACCCTCAGATGTATTCAGTGAAATTATGTGCAGCATTACTTAATGGAAACTCTGCTTCCTACTTTCCTACTATGCAAGTCATTAAAAATAGTTCTTCTATATTTTTTCCCACCTTAAGAGGATTGTGCTGCTTTGACTGGAAAGAAACAGGTGATCAGGCCAGCAGATAAAAGGAAAGACCATTGTATCTGAATGTCAGGGTTTAGCCCCCGCCAACAGCTAAGTACCATGCAGCTGCTCATTCACTTCCCTCAGTGGGATGGGGAGGAGAACCAGAATAAAAGGCAAAAGAATCTGGATTGAGAGAACAGTTTAGTATTTGACATAAAACATAACAAATAAAGAGAGAGGGGAATAAACCCCAAGAGAAAACGAGTGATACACACTACAACTGCTCACCACCTGCTGACCCAACACCCAGCATGCCCCTAAACAGCAATCAGTGGCTGCCATCCAATCCCCCCCCCCAAGTTTCCATACTGGGCATGACGTGCTGTGGTAGGGAATATCCCTGTGGCTAGTTTGGGTCAGGTGTCCTGGCTGTGCTCGCTCCTGGCTTCTTGTGCCCCTCCTCACTGGCAGAGCATGAGAAACAACAAAGTTCTTGACTTCAGGTAAGCACTTCCTAGCAACAACTAAACCATTGATGTGTTATCAGCACTATTCTCATACTAAAGCTAAAACACAGCACTGTAGCAGGAAGAAAACTAACTCTACCTCAAATACAGCCAGGGCACTACAAAAAGCTCCCCTAGAGAACTCAAGGAAACTCAATGGTAAAATAGTATCTGATGGAAAGCAGACTTCCTTTTCTGTGATGTGCACTTATCTTTATGCTGACGCTGTGGTTTTTTGCTGCTGTGGCAGGCAAGACCTTTCAAGTGAAGTACAAACCAAATGTGTCTCTAGCAGCGTAGAATCAGTTTCACGTCAAGACAAAGGGTCAGTAAAGAGCTGCTTGCTGGGTATCTTGCACAAGATCACTTCATACATGGAGCAAGATCTAACAAGTGAAGGATGAAGCAGCCCAATACCACAGACTGCCATTAATCCAAGAAACTCTGGAATTTCAACATCATTACATGGCATTCAGTCTCAGTTCAGTGTGGATTTTCATGTACCTTTTTGATCAACACATTGTTGTTCACTTTGATGTCAATGTTGACAGGAGTTTGTGGAAATGCCTCAAACACCTCTTTCAGGAGTGGAATACGGTTATCTTTTCCCTCACAGTGACATTCTGGGAAAATAAGAAAGTTGTCACTGCTGTGGCCATTTTTAACATACTGCAGATAAAAGCTAAGATGTCAGAGCACTTGTTATCTTAATATTTGAAGAAGTATATAGTTCCGAGATTTAGCATGGTTTTAAACTATCAAAAAAAAGGAATTTACTTCACTTGGCTGTAATTCATTATGACAAGCTCATTTCCACAATGCAAGTGCCCTGAGCATACTGTGCATTTAAGTTTCAACTTCATGAAATTCATTATTTAGCAACAGTAGGTGTGCATGCATCCTTAAAATCCTTGAAATAGCAAATATGGAATCAGTTACCACATACCAAACTCAACGAGATCACTATGGAATGTGACAAAATGCCAAAAACATTTTCTTGTAGGAAAATTTACTGGAGAAGCATCACGAATAAAGGGAACAGAAGGCAAACCCCCCAAACTTTATTGTATGGAACTGCTTATGGCTGTCACGAATTACCTGAAGGCTCTTGCCATTTCTTTGTATTTTAAGTATTTTGCAATTTTGAACAGAAAAGTTTAACACCAAACTTGCTCGCTGGGCAACTGAAATCTGGAAAGGTTATACAAGACAGTCACAAAGTCCCTCAAGCAAACACATTTGCTATCATTTCCAGTACCCTTTCCTAGATGGAAATGCTAACAGTTTTAGCCTGTGTGCTTTATTCAAATTACAGTCCCACAAATCAGTTTTCACAAGAAAAGAGGTTATGCTTTTTAATACATTTTCTTCTCTTGCAGCAATACGGTACTGAACTTTGTCTTGTATAACTACTGCTCTTTTCATTTATCTTCTGAAGACGTCTGTATTATCTGACATCTCGTAGTACTTCAGGCCCAGAGTGCACCAGCACAATGACACATATTGTAAAGAAACTCTCTTCTGCCTTCTCTTAATTTTTCAGAACAACAAATTTTCAATCAGCATCTTCTGGAGAACTCACAGGGAACTAGAAAGCAGTTGCAAGAAGCAGACAAGCAGACAACCGAAATGTTTACTTGGAAGAGATATATTACATCTTAGACTTCATCACTGCCAGGTGATGTGGAAATAAAATACCCTATTTTGGTTTCTAAACCCAGGATTGTATATTCCCTTTAAAACTTCTCTTATCAAGATACTGATAGAAGCAAATCCGCTTTTCCCTCTGCCAATTTGAAATTGCCACACTACAATAATGGAAACTTTGTTACTGTAAACTGAAACAGTAGGAGACAAAAACTTACCTTTCTGAAAGGTGACATCCAGCTTGCAGAGATATGGTGGCAGTTCCTTAAAAATAAAGGGAGATGGAACATTAAGTCAAATGTGGGAATATAATCACCCATTTATTTGAAAAAGACAAAATAAAATATTCATAAGCAATGTAAGTTATCTTTAAAGACAAAACTTTTTTAAAAATCTTCTTTCCACAAAGTAATTTATTTTGTGACTGCATTTATTCTTACTTGAACTATTTGGCATTCTTAGAATTGTGCAACCTGTAGCTGAGCAAGTCAAAACATTTCCAAATACTTGTCTGAAAATTCTGGTAATTCCATTTCATTATCAGATGGAAAGAGAGTTCTGTAAAACAGACTTTTAAAAGAGTAAATGCAAGTGGGATTCAACTGCCCATTTTCTCCACTAAAAGCTCCATGAAAAGGAACTTGTTGATTAAGCTGCCCTTGTCATCAGTACGGCAAAACAGGTCCACCTCCAGACAGGTCTTCATCTGGCCTGCTCCTGGAAGGTGCTACCCTCTGGAAATGTGCTGGGTGTGATCCTCTGACTACACATGGAGCCGAGTTAACTTGTTCTTTCAGTAAGACAAGATGAATCCTCTCAGATTTGGATATTAGACATAACATTCACACAAACTTCCTGCCACCCCAGCCACTCCACAAACACATTTTTAAATACCATCTAGCACTACCATTTTTTCCTTCAACTTACAGAGTATTTGAGGTCAGATATGTTGACATCAACTCCCGTTGATCGCTTCAAGTTCTCATCATGGGACACGACCACTTGCTCGTCTTTTGTCAGGTGACAGTCCAGCTCCAACATGTCTGTTCCTATATTAACCGCACTGGAAGCAAAGAAGCCTGCCATGAACCACACATGTATTTCGTAAAGATCCAAACCTAACACATACATGTTACTCAACTAATCCCACTGGAATTACTTTGGATGCTTTATGATGCAATGATTCCTCACCACCTTGCTACAGAGCAAGAAGCAAATAACTGCTGCAGTGAGAAAGTTGATGCAAGAACAAACAAGGTTATCATGAATCAGAGTCAGAATTTCAGCTTTGGCTCCATGTCCCATAGAAATCAAGTAGCTATGGATTGCAGCCTACCCCCTCAGGATTAAGAAACTGACTTCTAAAGTAATTTTGAGTGTGGTGTTTATCAGGACCACTGGAAGAAGACAGCTCTTAAAAAAAAAACATGATCAATTTTGTGGGAAGCATAGACCACAAGTAACAGGGATGTGAAAGCCCTTTTTTACTTAAGTTAATCAGGAAATTAGCAATGGGAATTTTGGCCAGCAAAATGACATTTAAAAAAAAAAATTATACTTTAACAAAACATTTTTAATATTAAATTTAAAAAAATACAAACAACTAAAAGCCAGTCATATTTTTCAGAGCAAAAAACGCTGTTCCTGTTCCAATCTGCTGCTCTGAAGGGTTCTAATCCAATTCCAAATCCATTCTATTGAAGCTTAGCTCATATGTGTAAAGAAAGCAGAAAGTAGTAATAATACTGATGAAAAGTAAGTACAGGAAACCTCACACTAGAGAAGAAGTAACAACAAGAAGCGAGTTGTTCATTTCCTCAGAAAAGATACTCAGAAGGTCCCAGCAGACAGCTGAAAGTCCTGATCTGAAGCATGAACACTTTCCTCAAAACAGCAAGCTATTCCTTTTCATCCACCTACGAACAAACCTGGAACATCTGAGAATAGAGCTTATACAAGACCCAAAGCTCTGTGACTTCACTAACAGCCTTTTCCTTGAGTACAGATGTGCCCCAAACATTCACAAATGCAGTAACAAAGCAAAACAAAAAAAAATAAAATTGAACATACTCCCTTAAGTGTTGAACACAATTTCTGGTCCAGCTGGGATAATGACCAAGAAGACATTTGTAAAATTAAAACCAATTTATTAACTGTTTTCCAGTGCCACTAATTAAGATTTAGGAGAGGAACAAAATCCTATTACACGTGAAAGATACACAGCCTGTTCCATGTAATTTTACCTCCTGAGGAACAGCATCTCCAAACCTGCTGCAGCAGATGTGCCAAATTTGTAGATGCTCCCAGCTAGTACCATGTATTATGAATTAACCAGCCAAATTTATTAGAAATATTACTGCTTAAGAAATTCAGGAGTGATGCTACATTGAAAAACGAGAACAACAACTTTCCTTGTTAACAACTCTGTGAATTTGCCAGGCTCTTACTAGCAGCATGCTGCTAAATAAGCTTCCTTAAAGTGCTGAGTCTTTTCAGCTGGAAATCAGTTTGCTCTGCAGCTCTGTAATAACATATCAATCTACAGTACTCCAGAGAAGACTCCAGATCTCTCCAGATTCAGAAGAATGTGTTGGATTCAGATCCAACTGCTCCAGAACAAAAGTTGTGAAGCAGACTCCCAATAGCAAATTAAGATGATTCAGCTCTTTGCGCTTGTGTTTAACTCCAACTGTTTTCAAGTAAAATGACATACCAGAAACTATCTCAGAAAAGCCTTACTTTGCAAATTAAATTCCAATAGGCAAGGCCTAATGTAGCACAATGTATAGAGTTTATAAATACTAAGCTCATCTTGCACTTTTATTGCTGTAACTACAGAGTTTAAAGCCTTCTCTCTAAAGTATGTTCATAAAAGAAAAGGAAATACACTCAGAAAATACCTGGAGAGTTTACTTAGCAGCTTCCTGTCAAGACAATGATAAAGTACATGGCTCTATTAGGGACTACTAAACTAGTAATTGAATCCTTATGACATCTTTTATGCCAGATCCCCAAATACTTCAAGACACAAAGTGTTCTCTCTTAGCTTAAGATCAGTTATTTTAAAATCTAAACCCACCATGGCAGCATTTAAATGCAATATAACATGATTACAGCCCCCCAAAACCATCTATTAGTCATTTTACCATGCAAACCAAGAAGTACTGTCTTTGGTACAAAAAGCCTATAATTGCTTTCCAGAATATTTATAAACTAAGCTAGTTAGAGCTTAAAATTACCAGTAAGACCTTTCCTTTCATATGCTTTATGTACTACTATAATAATTTCTTCATTGAATGCAACAGTATTAAATATTCTCCCATTGCTGTTAAAGTGTAAATAGCATAAATAAAACTACCTGCTTGTCAATACTCAGGTTACTATCAACAAGGCAATACCAAGGGGGTAGGTCTTATGCTGCAGACAAGCATCCTCTTTAGATTCAACTACATCACCAGCCAAATATGGCTGTGTGTCCAAACCTGCAGAAACAGCTCTTGAAGGCTTTATGCAAAATCTGATGCATAAAAATGATGGATTAGCTCATACCAGAGGTCTGAGCCAATCTAGGTTAATTTTTCACCATGCAGATCACCAGTTTTCTACCCAGTTCCTTTTGCTGGCTTACCAGTGGAGAGAGGAATGAACAGATAGGAAGAACAAAGCCTTTACCCCTTCACAGAGGAAGCCAGAAGACTTTCTACTGCCTAATGCAGTAATTGTTCTGACTGCTTTCTGCAGGAGCACTACGCCTTTATCCAACCAATCTCCAAGTAATTGAACTTTGACATCAGCAGTTGTGATGAGTTCAAAAAGGAGACCTCAACACATTTGTTACCACTGTAATTGTAAAATAATTAGAATGGTCAGAGGAGAGTCAGACAAACGTCTGTATTAACACAAAATATTATCCGACTCCTAGCACAGGCCTTACTCCAAGTAGTACATCTCACTTCTGAGAATGAGATAAAAAGAGGTTATGGTGTAACTCTCTTTGAAAGAGGCCTACACATTTAAAACCAGTAAGGTACTAAATGAAAATTAAGAAATGGTTAAAAAGCAGAAACAGAAAAAACACACTTTCAGAAAACACAGTAGCAGACTTGAGAAAAGGCAGATCAGCAGGAAAAAAACCCCAACAAGCTGAAACACAAAAGAATGCTAAGCTTCCATGGAGATAGAAAATACTGCAGTGCTTTCAATAGCACTGCTCAGTTGGGAAAACTGGCACTGCTCACCCTGCAAGGAAATGTGCAAACTGATGAAGCTACTTAGCAGAAAGCAAATTTAAAAAAGCTCAAAACAACTGAAACAAGAAGAAGCCGAAGTAATTTGGTCACTGCTCACAGGCAGCTAGAGTTTTAGATACGCTTCCTTTTGAAATGCCTTTAAGCACCTTGTTAGAATTCACTACTTAAACTCTGGGGAGTTAAGCTTTAAAAAGCTTTTCAGTCCCAGCTCCATTTTAAATCCCTATGTAATAGGTTTTCACTTCACATATGTATAAAGGGAAAAAACTGTAACACAAACGTTTTTAATAGATTTACAGAGGATTTCTTACAGCCATAACGGCAGTCAACAGGTTCAGACTTCCTGAAATCCAGCCTTTTATGCTATTGCTAATATGCAAATTAGTCTAGGATATGATCTGAAACACCTTTTGGGAAACATCAATGCATCAAGAAAAAAATCTATTGGTTACAAAAAAATAACTTTGTAATGATACATAAAGTAATAGAAGTAATCACCATTAAACCTGGAACCAGTATTGCTTCATATTTTATTTAACACAGGAGGAATGAGGCCTCAGGGGTTTTGTTTCAAATGGCCAGTCTATCACATTATCGGGTACTACTAGTATTTTGCGATATCCCAATTCCTTCCTGTTTAAATTGGAGTGATGCTCAGCGATCCACAGAAGTCACCCAAAGGACAGATGACTTTCAGAAACAGGACACTGTGCCCCAAACAACTGATGAAGTCATATCTTCATTGACTGCTTCACTCATTGCAAACACAGAGAACACCGCTGACTTAGGCATTATTAGTTCCATTTGTACTCACTGGTGAAAGGCTGCCATCGTGTTTTCCAGGTTTTCTCCAGCACCTACAAAAGTAACAAAAACTAAACCATGTGAAAATTCATTTTCCTCCCCTCAATCCCAGTGGAAATAAATACATTTTTAAAAATAATAAATAAAATAGGCATATTTTGAGGAAATATTTGGAGGTAGTATGAAGCTAGAGTCAGAAAACCTTGTCGCCACTAACCTATCGGGGAGACCCAAGAGACAGGGCTTCCTGCAGGGAAGGGGGATAATACTGTTATCTTGGATTTGTGTAACAAAATGCGTCTTGGTATGTCTCACCAGAGCTTGGATGCCATTTTTCCTTAAAGGCACTGTGTCTGGCTATAACAATATGCTCTACAGGCATAGCAACAGTATATGCAGAATGTCTACTCCCACTAACTCTGAAGTAACACAAGGAAAGGTGACAAGAGGAAGAAAAGAAAAAAAACCCCCAAAAAACCCAAAACAAAACTGAAAGGAAAAAGTGCCCAAGACTCTCTAAAGCTGATATTCCCTAAACGTGTGACCCAGTTGATGCTCAAAGAGGCAACAACCTCCTTTCTCAGTGCAAGAATACATCTTGAAACAGCACGAATCTGTCAGGGAAGGCCTGCGCTGCTGGCAAAAGGAGGCCTTGTACACAAGAAATGAAACACACCTCAACTCCAGTTGACGAAGAAATGAAGGCACAAGCATTTTCTCTCAGGCAGGCTCTTTAAGCTATCATTCTCAACATAAACATCTTTGAAAGTCAGCCTGGTTAGGGAGTCGAAAAGCCTGTTTCTGCCTTCTCCCTTCCTCGGAAAACTGGCAGTATTATATACTGAAATCCGACTTCAGGAAGATGCACGTACCAATGAGGATATCTATGCAAATTTTAAGTACTCATTGACAGTGACGAATGACATACTTTGTAAACAACAATTATAAAAGCTCCAATTAAGGCTTTGCCTATTAATGAGGCCTCATCAGTACATCCTTACACAAGTATGTGCTCAGTTACTTAATGAAAGCAGTGCAATTCTATGCAGGCACAACCAGCAATTTAGCATAGTTATTATCAAGTGAGCTTGCATTGGCAAGTTCAGACAACAAAAGACTTAATTGACTTATGATGACACAATCTGGGTTGTTTATCGTGAACCGATACAGTAGATCCACAGAAGCTTCTGTGATCAGGCATTCACTAATATTTTATGGAATTTGAGGGCAGAACTGGGAATAAGCCGAGCAGCATAAGTGACTGAGGGATAAAGCAGAGCCATGAGAACCTCACTGCATACTTTGATGATTTCCTAACAGATGCGGAAAACCTGCACAAGACTTGGATGATCAGTTACAAGTTAACTGCAATAAAACCTGAGGTTTTAGATAACTTATCAATTGTCACAACTCAGCCCATGCATCCTGCATGGTAAGAGAGGGCAAAAAATCCCAAGTTAGCCTTCAATTTGTGACCAACAGTATCCTAACATTCCTGGGCAGAAACTTCCAAAATTCCACTTGAAAGTAACTGATTTAACAAGTCCCATGTTAGGGAGGTAGGTATGGCAAGTCAAACCAGCTGGTTACAAAAAGCCTGGCTTGTAGAGTTCTGGGAAAATGAGGAAAAAAGTTGAGAGATCAGCTGAAACAGGAATTCTAGATTAGCAACATGGCTTCCACAAACCACACTCAGAAAAGGGAACTAAGACAAGTGAGTGATTCAATGTGCTAAATCATTTTCCTTCCTTAAAAATGAAAATGTTGGGTTGACCAAAGGGCTTCTGACACGTACTTAAATGCGCCTCCAGATCCATGTCTCATCCACTTATGCTGTTGCATTTCCCACACAGAAATCACCTTCCCCAGCAAACTTCAGCATCTTATGAGCCAAAATGCCACATCAAAAAATTACGACTATATATTCTACCTTTGAAAGCACTACTATGGGAAAAGACGGAGTCAATGTCAAGCACTGACTCAAGGAGGGTTCTTCCCCCTGATGTAAGCAAAGTGGCCTGTTAGGAAGAATACTGCCAGCAGGTCAAGGAGGTGACTGTTGTCTTCTATTCAGCGCCAGTGAAATTGCATCTGGAATGACATGCCCAGTTCTAGGCTACAAAGTGCAAGACAGACGTGGATCTATTCGTACAAGTCTATAGGAAATAAGGGATGCTGTGAAAATTATGAAATAAAAGATTCTTGCATACAGTGAGGGGCTTAGAGTGTTGGAGTTGTTTAGCCTGGAGAAGCTTAGGAGGATATTACTTACATGTATAAATACCAGACGGGAGGAAGTAAAGAAGACTGCGCCAAACTTCCTCAGTGGTGCCCAGGGAAAGGACAAGAGGCAATGGAACAAATTGAAATACAGCAAACACAGTTTATAAACATAAGAAAAAAAACCTTTTTTATTGCAAGTGATCAAACTCTGGAATTGGCTGCCCAGAAAGGTTGTGGATCTTTCATCCTTGGATGTGTTCAAAACCTAACTTGACAAGGTCGTGAACAACCTGCTGTAGTCACCCTTGGTCTGGTCAGATGACATGATCCCCAGAGGTCCCTTCCAATATCAACTATTCTGTGATTCTGTAAAAAACATCATGCTACCTTGCCTCAAAGACCCTGTAACCCAATCCATGAAGCTGGCATTGTCAGAGGACTCTTAACACAGAACATCAAGACCTCATTACTGTTCTCAGAAGTGACTAATTTTAAAATTATACAGAAGTGAAGAAATAATTCAGGGATGCTTCCACTGATGAGCTATAAACCAACATAAGAACATTCCTGTGTGAAGAAAGAAGCAAAATCAAAACCCACAGACTTCACCTTCAGAATAGAAAACACCAAACAAGTTAAGCGTTACCTTGATCTAGGAAGTTAATAGGAGTAATGCAATAGGCAAACTCACACTGTGTCTAAGGCTACAGCATGACTAAAGCTTGATGAGAACTTAAGCCCCTCAGGAATTTAAGTTACAAGGTAAACACTACAGAGAGTAGGCAGCAAGTGATCTTCAGTCCCACAGTACCCAATGGCCAGCAAGCTGCCCAAATGATAAGGGCTGTACTTCTGCCACAGGTGTATTTCACACTTTACAAGCAGAGAACAACTCAAAGGCTGCGGACTTTGTCTCTGAACAAATAATGAATAATCCTCCTATTGAGTAAGGCTTTCCGGTTGTTCTAATGGTGCTTAGCACAACTAGCCAAAACACTTCCTCTCTGGGCTCAGAGCTGTATATCTTAATTAAGGTCACTGCAAAGAATTGAAAACAAAAGCAAGCTCCAAAAGTCTCTGCAAGTTTTTAAATAGCTGGCAGATTAACAAACACACAAGTGACAATCAAAATGGAGCACCTTTGTTCATGGAATGAAAACACACCAGGAAACAGCCAACATATGCACCCCAAAGCAAAAGGTGCATTTTATGCTATCCTTAAAACTATAGTTACAACAAAACTTAACCTGATGCATAAACGAAATAAATGCAAGCAATAAAATCTGCAAGAGATAAGCTTTAGTTTTTGTATTTTGGTAACTCAAGGCAGTAGTTAAGTACCACTGGCTACAGATGTGATCAAACAGTGTAAGATGCGACACTGAAAACTTTAAACTCGGCATCTGACATATCCCCACACTTACTAGAAAAGTGACTTTTCATGAACTAAATGAGGCAGAAGGGGAAAGCACAGAACTGATCTGCACAGAACAGGAAAATACAATTTCCTGTATTTTTTTTTTTCTGCCCAATACTTAGGAAAAGGCAGAAGAAGCCTTAAAACCACCTTTTCGTTTTAGACAGATGCAAGCAGCCGACCCACAAGGCGCATGGACAAAACTCTCAAAACGGTTTCACCACAGCACTGAACCGTCAAACTGCCTCCCACTGCAAGGGGAGCAAGACAAAGTCACGGCAAACTGCGTTTCTTCTGAAATCAGAAAGCAAAGCACACAGGCATTTAGAGGCAAGAAGATTCGCCTTTGGTACCAGGTTTAAGCAACAGCCACCTCTCTCAGGGGAGAAATGTCATAGAATAGAATCATTAAAGCAAACAATATATACGTTTGAGAGGGAAACCATCGCGACCCACGTAACACAAGCAGCTCTCGGCTGACGCGTTCCGAGAGCGGAGATTGATCCGGCTCTGAAATCAAGCACTGGTCAGCAGGTGGCTCCTAAAATTAGGCTGCGGGAGGAAGGTTTGAAGGGAGCCCGCTGCGAGCGGCGGGCAGCGCCCAGGGGCCCTTCAGCACCCTCCCCAGAGCTGCGAGGCGCCCACCCGCGCTGAGGCAGCGGCAGCCGCGGAAGCCCCTCAGCCTTCAGCCCGCCTAAGGGGAAGGCGGGAAGCGGCGCCGCGGGCAGCCCCCCCCCCATCCTGTCACTCACCGCCGCGGTGGGAGATGTGCCGGCAACGGAAGCGCTGCCGCTTGGGCCGGTGGAGCAGCCCCGGGCACTTGAGGAGCAGCGCCGAGGTGAGGACGTATCCGCCCAGCGTGGACAGCACGTACAGCGCCGCCGACATCCTGCGCCCCTTGCCGGCTGCGCCCCGCGCCCAACCCGGCCCGGCCCTCAGCGAGGCGCCAG
>JANRGW010007371.1:7389-23179 GCA_024733675.1 Psilopsiagon aymara
AGAAATTCTTTACTGTAAGGGTGGTGAGGCACTGGAATGGGTTGCCCAGGGAAGCTGTGAATGCTCCATCACTGGTGATGCTCAAGACCAGGTTGGACAGATCCTTGGGTGGCATGGTTCAGTGTGAGGTATCCCTTCCCATGGCAGGGGGGTTGGAACTGGATGATCTTAAGGTCCTTTCCAACCCTAACTCTTCTATGAGTCTATGATTCTGTGATTAATCTGTGTGGTTTGCTTCTGTTTCTATTTAAGATTAAATGGGTCACAAGAGAAGCATGCAATACTCGTAAATTCACTGAGGTAGTTGCTGAATCTTAAGCTATTTATCAGATGTCTTGCTTTGCTGTTCAATAGCCTTGCTGACCATGAGTAATTCGTCCTCAATTTCTGTTGAATTGTCATGAGCTCCTTGAAAGAGGTCTGCCTAATAATGTATTACAGACACAGTCCTTTCTGTTAAAGCTCAGAGTGTCTTTGGCCTTTGTTACAACTGTGAAATAATATGTTGTCAGAGTGGAACAGCACAAGCAGTTTATTTGAAGATGATGTGGGTTTGACAGGGATAGCAAATTCTGTGATCTTCATAGACATCATTCTAGCTGTATCGTTGATTCTGAGAACAGTCTTAAAATGATATTTTAAAAAACATAATTTGTGAATTTTAACCTTCTTCTTTTAACTTACTTTCAAATGCTACCATTTTACCAATAGTATCAATTATCAAAAAAACCCACCAGATAAATTACAATTGACAGGTTAAACACAGATCTATATATCAATGGACAGAGAGACAGGTAAAGTTCATTTTTAGTAAGTCCAGCACCTTTGAATTGTGAACAGCTTCCTGAAAGTAGCTTGATATAGTGTAATTCCAAGTTATTCTTGTCTCAGCACAATCTTATTCATTAGATTTACAGATACCAGTATATGCTGGTGCCAGGCACAGTGCTATCTGATAATTTTTCCCCATGCTCTGATTTTGTTGGTTGTCTACTTTACTTTTGTTGTAGCAAAGGTAGTAAATGTCAACCAAACAATTAGAGGATCCAGGAAAGATCGATGTAGTTTGCTGTTAGAGAGGAGGCATTAGTCAATTCAGTCTTGGGACACAGAGTACAAGGAAAGAAAACTGCAGAGCCCGAATTGTTTTCATTGAGAAGAATAAAGCAAGTTTTAGCTCATCCTCATCATATTGGAGAAAAATTGTAATGTAGAACCACAGGAGACAGAACTGATAAAAAAATCAAATTACTGCCATTATCTCATTTTTACTCTTTCTTTGGAGCCAGTACAATTTTTCACCTCTAATTATTAAAAAGTTTCTTCTGTATTCTTCAGTATACTGAAAGTTGCTTCTGTCAGGTGTTTTTTTAAGAAAACTCTCCACAGCAGAAACACTGTGTATAATCTAAAATTAGGCTCAATTTCCTGAAGTGTACATGTGCAGTGCCATCCTAGCAGTTTGATTTTAATGGGTTCATGTATGATTTTTGAAATGCAGTGCTTATATTCCCTCAATACGAGTATGTATATTTCACCCTTTGCATTCTGCCTTGCATTGTAGACATTTCATAGTGGGTGTTAGGCTGCTTCAGCTTGTGTCCTAGTGCCTCACTCTTGCTCAGCTTTTTAAAGTACAGCTATGAAAGGAAGTTTGGGTAAATCCTCAACTTACTCTTAATGAATGCAGACCAGAATTCATATGTCCATACCTGATATCTTTGAAAGCAATACGTTTTTCTCTATATATCTCACCATTGTGTATATAGGTCAAAGAGAAACTGATTAGAAATTCACTTGCCTTTGATGCTAGCACAAACTGAATTCTGAGTGGGTCCTGATTTAATTTATCTGTACTTTGAATGCCGAGGAAATGCCCTCAGTCACAGTCATTCTTCACCAGTGCCAAATCTTTTTCTCATTGGAGCCACTTCCAGGTGCTTTTTCTGACATTTTTCTGGATTCAGGAGAGTTCTCCCAGGCTGCTCTTCTGGGAGGTTTCATGTGCTTTGACTCATCAGAACCTAAACTTCTGCAGCTTTTAGTCTCCAGTTCACTGAAGTCAGGTGGGGAGTACTCCACTGATTCCCTGCTTTTCAGCCCAGGAGGAACCAAAATGCAAGTGCTTCCAGTTTTCACAGACATTTCCAGCCTGAGAAAATCTGTCAATGCTTTTGTGGTTATTTCTAGATCTAGTCTCCTTACACCGTAGAAAGCAAGCCACACTGCTGATTTCCAGTCTTGTTATGCTTTCAGCTGTCCTCGGGAGTCTCGGCAGGTGTTGGCCATCTGTATCCTCCACGAAATTCCTCTATCCTTGTCTATTTCTTTTCCCTTGGTGCTGCATTTTTCTTGTCCTCAGTGGGACATCACTGACTTGCTGGACCTTCTGCATTTAATGCGTATGAGATTTGTATAACATGCACTGGGCTTAAGGTTCAAGTCTTAGTAGTTCCTATTCAATATCAAGCATATATGAAATGGCAGTTAAACAAAATAAGCCCCCCAAACTCCAAACCAAACAAACAAACAAAAAATCCCCAACAAAATCAAAAACAAACCCCCAAACCAAGGCAAACCCAACCAAATTCCCCACACAAACAACATAACAGTAGCAATGATTTAAAAAAAAAATAAAGTACCCTTTTCCCTGCATCTTTTCCTTGGGAGACTAGGCTGATCAAGCACAACATATATACTCAGCATACTCAGAAGTATAAATTTAAATGATCAATTCTTGGTGTGTTGCGGTCTTGCAATATTCATACCAGAGACTGGGGGTAAACCTTGCTTGCTCACCAATAGGATGTTCAATATGTTCATCAAAATCTTACAAACTAGGTTGGATGGATTTCTTACCTTGTTTTCCTCAAACATTTCAGTAATGTCAGTAAGCTGTAAGTGTTCCGTACTAACCAGACCCTGGTGCAGAGCATACCCTCTGCTGGACATCACCAGGTTCATTTATTTTTTCCTGTCTTCTTGGTATGTCTTCACACCTAGCACAAAGAAATGTTACAATTTTGGTGCCAATTTGTGTTGAGCAGGCTTGGGCTACTCTTTGCCATTATATCTGTTAGCATGGAAAAAGCTTTAATATCTTCACATATATAAATATTCAGACACAATTTCAGAACATTAATTATTACAAAGAACATGCAACATAAATAGGTCACTATATTTCTTTTTTCCCCTCTAGTATTCAATCACTGTAAACACAAGGGAAAATAAAAAGCTTCCTTTAGCTAGCATCTGGTGATGTTTGTGTAGCAAAGCTGTGGGATTCACCTTTGTGTAACCTCTGCTGTAGTTATTGTGGCAAACTTTTCATGGAGAGGTTTTTCTGTGCAGAGCCTGCGTAAACATTTTTACCTTTGGCCTTGTGAATTTGAAGTAAGACTGAGCTAGAAAGTACTGCAGAAGGCAGTGGCACTCATAGTGAATGTTTTAAGTAGTAAACACAAAAAGATGAAGGTTTCAACCACCTTCCCCAGTGTGGCTGTACTGAATGTTAAAACCAGAAAAGAAACAGCTGCACACAGTACACTGAAATGAATGCTTCACTTTCTTTTTCTCTTCATGGAACACTTTGGTACAACACAGCTGCTTACTTGGTCTGGTAACAGTCTAATCCCAAGGAAAGCTGCTTTTAAAGAACTTTAGCTGCCAGTGTGCCTTTACATCTGTACACAGTTTGCAGTTTTTATCACACATCTGTGTGTATCCAAGGACATCTGTCTTCACCTTTTAATTATAGTTATTGTACAGTTGTGGATATTTCTGGACTGTTCTGTTAGCTTACTAAACTCTCCTGAGCTGTACTGCTAGCATGGTTTGACCATGCCAAACTGAAAGTACATTAGTAGGAGGTTAATTTGAATACAGCCTAAACTAGACTCAGTTAATGCAGACTGTGGGAGAATGAGCTTTATCATGATCTGGGGCCAGATTTGCACCAGCTCCCAAACGACACCCAAACTCTTGCAGAGGCTTAATCATTGAACATGTAATATTCTCTGGAGTGTCTCTGATAGAAGGTGCAAAGCAAGATATTTTAGTCTAAATGGGCTTGGGAAGGTCTGTGCCCACTTCACCCAGAAGGTGGATGGAGTTAGCTGGACCATAGCAGCCATTTAATGTTTGCTTTTGATATTTGGAGGCATGAATCCCTTCTCCCTGATGGTGCATGGTGAGCCTGGGAGAGCTACAGCTATGTTATCCATCTTCACACCATCAGTCCTTTGTTAGGAGGCTAAAGAGGATCAGGCTGCCATGAACACTGCAGATCTTTACAAAGTGGAAGTACCTGACTACTCAAGCAAGCTGATATTGCAGTCATGTGTACAGTTAGGCTTTTGGTCATATAACAAAACACTTGCTATGCTTGTTTAGGAAGGGTACCATCAGGATAGAGTGCTGTTTATTTCCCATCTCTACCACCTTGGCTACGTACACTTTCATTTTCTCCATAATTTTTCACTTTATTGATGTACGTGGTTTTGTTTGCACTTCTACAGAAATACAATTGCTTATACATTAACAAGCACTGAAATGATTTTGACTTCAGTTCGATATATGAAAGCATTCTGAATGTGCATCTTTCATTCTCAGAGCCTACTGTAACTTTAATTAAACTTGCAAGCTTTTAAAAAAAATTGGTTTCTTGATAAATAATTAATTAAAGTAATAAATAAGTAATTGTAGGATTTACACATATGGGCTTCCCTCGGGTCTCTGCAGCTCTATTTTAATTAAGGCTATGGACCCTATTTGAATAAATGAATGATAATAAGGATTTTTTTTTTTAAATCATATTGATTCCTTCTATGTCGTCTTTGTACAGAGAAAGTTTATTATAAAGTAGGGAGTGATTCTCATAGACTTTTGTACTTGGCAGAGGTAATCTGTTTTCTCTCAGAAATCTAATTTTCTAGATTAGTGAATCACATCTGACATTGCAAATGAGAAAATGCTTATTACTTCGATAGCATGGAAAACAATGTGAATAACGTGGATTTTTTTCTTAGGTCAGCGTTTCAGTAGTATTAGTGCCTCATATGCTGCAACTGTACAACGTTTCTGGCTATTGTGTATGTACTTAGTCAATTTTGTTTTCTTAGAAGAATGACAGGTTTATTTCTAAGGTACACCAACATTGTAAGCTGTAAAATGCAGCAGATAAGCCTTCAAGCATTTGCACTTGTTTCTTTGTAAAGTTGGTTACAAGAAGTGATTAATGAATTCATAAAAGAGGTGATGAAGTCAGAGAATTAAAACTGGAAGATATTTTCTCCACTGCTTTCTAGGCAGAACAGGAATGTTTTGCTTCTGCTTTTAATAATTTACCAGCCTGCATTTTATAGCATGAACTTTGATTTTTCTACATTTCTGCAACTAGACTCCTTGAGAATAATTAAGATATTCTGTGCTGCACCAAATCTATCAGCTAAAAAACTGAAAGGCTGAGTAATTACCCTAACAGATAATTCCATTTAATGACTCTGAACTGAACATCCCGAAGATTGAAAAGCCAAGTTATTGTACTGTTTTGGAGAACATGAACTTACAGCTTTATCTCAGTCCTAATATTGTTTTGCTTGGTTGCAGTCATGTTTTTCACCTGTTATTGCTGCTACCCCTGTTTTGTTTCCTATTAGTACCATGTGTAACACTGTGCACACAAGTGAGAAAGGCAGTGGTTAGTACATAATTTCTGGTTTAATGAGCTAAAATACATAGTTATGGTTGATCTGTTATGTGGTTGCATTTTCCTGTCGTAACTGTTACATCTTTAGATCTTGTCCATTAGGCATTTCCCATGAAATGATTTGAAGTGGTCCATCCTCTTCAGGAGACATCTAAAGTACCACTGCCACTAAAACATCCTCTTAGTTACTGGCTGTGGTCTTTTGCCACCAAGCAACTAACATTTGAGTTCATTCTAAAGTTTACACATGTTCTTAAGTACTTAGTTAATAGGGGTTAACTGGACATATACTGTAAAATTTATATGAAGAAGATGGTGTCCTCTTCTTTGCAAACTGCACAGTTTCTTGTAATATTTTTCACATCATAAAATGATTTTTTTCCCTCATTTTTGGTTTATCTTGTAGTCTTTTCTCATAAACTGCAAATCTTTCTGTCTGTTCTAATACCTTTGTATTAATCAGTCTCTCATGCTTATGGATTATAAATGTTGCATCTTTGTTATTAATCAAACACCTTTATACTCAAAATTTGATATATATCAAGAGTTCACATAACAGTAATGCTAAAGTGTATTCTTAGAATAATCTACACATACAATAAAAAGAGTTTAAAATTAATTCGTGTTTATAAATGAGTAGCCAAAGATTTTAACCTTTAAACAGGGCTACCACAGTATGCAAGCTGACCAGATCTTGTTACGCAGTAGGAAAGAGATTGTATCAAAGGAAAATAGGACTGGATATTACTTTAAAAGATCATATTTTTTCCATTTTCCTTTATCCCAGATCCAGATCATCTTTATCTAATAAATCCTGACAAATGCCTGCCTAACCTGCCCTTGAAAACCTTCAGTGCTTCAATGTTCTTGATCCTACTATTTCATCTTAATCTTTCTGGTTGCACTTAGACCCATCTTAAGAAGACAACAGTCCTCTTCTTTGTAAGTGCCTTTTACGTATCTCAGGATTTATTATGTGCTTTATCCTAAACATCATTTTGTTAGGTCTTTCTCCAGAGGTTGTGCTTTCTAGATCTGCAATAATTCTGTTGTATTCTTGGCATCGTTCTGGTAGATCTGTGTCTTTAAGATACTGTCCCCTAAACTGAACGGTCTTCTTGAGCTGCAGCTCTTTACAGTAAATAGACCAGACTTATTTCACACATCCTATTTGTACTAGAATAAACTTAGAAAAATATGCTTTGCTCAAAATATCTTTTGGTTTCGCAGTAGTAAATCCAGTAAAAACAGGGAGAAAAATGGCTGGGGGAATTCTGGGATAGTTTATGCTCCCCAAACAGATGAAATGTATTATTCTACAATGCAGATGCAAGCAGAATTTTTTTTTCTATGATTTATAGCTCAATTCTATGATCCTAACTTGAGATGACCTTTGAATTTTATAGCTGGTGATGGTCTTGTGTTTTTTTCCAGAGGGCAAAAGTGCTTACTTTTCCATTTCTGCCACTCTTTTTACTTAAATTTTCTCATTGCTGGCTGTTTCATAGTGAAAGAAAATAAAGGAAAACACTAGTCCTTATTATGAAATAACCTGTAGCATCTAGCTGCATAAGAAGACAGGAAACTGACTCTAAAGTCTTCTAGGTTAATTATGCCCTGTCAGTTCCCTCATGCTGAGATACACCAGACTTTTCTCTGTGCTTACTGTGAGAGGCAGGAAAAAAATTATGCTTATAATGCAGTCAGTTGAGAGAATTAAACCAGTTTAATGCAGTGAACGATGTTGCAACAAAGATGCATAAATGGAAGAGATGCAGTAAAAGATAATAAATGCAGATTAGAAATCACATTCAGATTTGTGACAAGAAGAGGCTGAAATACTGTAGGGAGAAAACAGATTTTCAGTCTCTTGCGGTTTTCACAACCCTAAGCACTTTTTCAGAAGACGTGTATTCACCATTGTCCAAGTCTTGATACAATGGGATTAATTTTGTGGCATGTACTATGATGTCAGTCAGGTGTAGATGAGGTAGTACAGGTAGCTGTCCAGGTAGACAGATGTTGGAGTGAAGACTTTCCTGGTCATTGGTTGGCTTTGTCCTCAGCCTGTTTAGCCCCAAAGACTAAGCTGAATACCAACTAACGGCTAACAAAGGCTGAGTGCTTCTAATGATCAGCTTACCACAGCTCATTACATGATATAACAGATTTTTGCAAACTCAGAAGTATTGTGGTGTGTGGCTTCCTGGATTTGATTTTTGTCAATCCCCATACTCTCAAGTAGTAGCTGAGTTTCTGATACGGGGAGCTGTGGACAGGGCCTCCGAAATCAGCCAGTGTTCCACAAGATGACTCTGTCCTACCCATTGTAGGGTCCAGTCACTTGACACACGACATGTCAATATGAGCAGTAATCCAAAGCTTTTTATATTCATGATATCCCTTAACCTTCTCACCTTTATTGTACTACCTACCCATTCAAGCAGCTGTCGCTGTTAGAATGGGCTAAAGTTTGATGGCAGCTTGAATTTCCTTTCCATTTTCCCCTTGTAAAATGCAGTAGCCTAAACATGTTTTTTCCTTTTTTTCCTATACTTCTGTGGGGTCAGTTCTGATCAATTATAAGTACTGAATTGCTAATTTTTATTTGAATATACTATGTGGAGTTCTAAATTAACATTTAGTCCCCTAAGAGGAATATGTGGATTAAAATGTTGAAAGCATTAGAGAGATGTGTATTTTTAATCAACTTCTAATCATTATCATCACATTTGCATTATTGAACATGATGACACTTTGCTTTGGATCATGGGCTGTATCCCAGTTTTGTTGTTTCCAGAAAAGTAAAAACTCATCAGTTTGAGCATATGTTGTGAATAAGAAATCTTTCAACTGTTGAATAACACATTTTCATAATAAGGAAACCCTTTTTCTCCAGCTATGGATCAGATTCTGTACTTTATCATCATAGTTGCACCATACCTGAATTTTAGCCAAATTACTTTGTTTGCAAATGTATCTCAGCTACCAGCAGTATTTAAAAATAAATAGAAAAAATAATCCCAAACTGGCATAATGTTCATAACTTTTGCATCATTACTTCAGTTTTACAACTATAGGTCTGTCATCTAGGATTCAAAGCTGCTCATCTTCTTCTTTATGCCCAATTTATATATCCAGTTCATGTAAAAGACCAGGATCCAGTCTAGGAGCTGAAGTTGTGTTGATTTAATAGCAGCCAAAGATCTGATGAACTGAAACTCAGATCCATTTCTGAACTTTAATCTTAGTTCATTTAATGCCATGAGAAAGCAAGTTTCGAATATAACAACGGCTGTGCTGAGTGGAACCAATGGTCTACTTACTCCACAGCCAGACTCTTATCTTTGTGGGTACCTAGGCTGAGGTAAATACAAGACAAGCACATATAATAGTTCTCTTCAACAATCTCCAGAGCAGCCTTCACCATTGTATAGTAGTATGTAGGCATTCCAGCACCGTAACATTAGATTAAAGGGGAGTAAGAAGGATACAGATCATGAGCAAACTCTAAGTCATAATTATGTACATAAAAGGTATGTAAAACAGGCTGTCAATGGTGCATTCTTCTATTTTGTCTTATAATGCACAAACGACACACAAATTACTATGCTACTAGACAGTGGAATTTGCTGGAATTTGCAGCAAAGATTACAAGTATATCTGGAGTCACTAGGTGATAACCACTTTGGCAGAGAATATTAAGCCTCAGAACTTGAGCTAATCTCTTCCTGTTACAGTTCATTCTTTTCCCTGATGTGGTGGAGGGGTCATGCCATACCGGTTAGATTTTCACAGCTTCTTCAGAAGCACCTGCTGCTCTAGTGATTCCTTCAAGTAAATGAGAAATTCTCTGCTCATTCTGTCACTGTTTATTTGAGCTCTATTTTTTTTCTTTAATTAAAGTCTTTCAAAGATGCTGCCTTTCAAAACCTTTTAAAGATAATGCAAAAGAGTTTTCAGATGTGTGCACTCAAAATTCCAGCAAAATAAGCAGGCAGTATGAAAATGCTCAGACTTTCCCAGCTACTTTGCATTCATCACCAGCAGAGCAGAAGATACTTCTCCATTAACTCTCAAATGAGAAGCAGGTTTGGAAGTTATGAATAAGCAACATAAAGAATCTTTTTTTTCCAGGTCATGATACAAGATGTGTACTGCAGTATAACAATTTGAAAAACCTATTTAAAGACTATGAGTTTGCTATTGCCATTAGTACCTTCCTGCAGTTTTCAAAATTTAATTTGTGGCTATATTAACAAAAATATTTTCCAAGCAACAGTAGAGGAAAAACCACCTGAACATTGATATTGGATTTACGAATTTCAGTGTCCCACAGCATGTTGCCGTGTCTCCCTAATGATAACAAGCAGCATTATATGACTTCTTTTTTTCTTTTAATAATAGTTGCTTGTGCGGTTTCCAGCTGATAGGGAGAAAATACTTACTGGATGGCGCACTGAGCAAGTTCAGAGTAAATAACAGTCTGTTTCTGAAAAAACTAAAGGAGGGCTAAGAATAAAACTGTAAAATCATAGGAAAGACTTCAGGGCAGCTGGGGTTTTGAGAGAGAAACCAGATGTTTTCATTCACAGAACCACTTAGGCAAATGCTTGCAATTCAGATGCATAAAACTCTTAGGCAGAAATAAGGAATGTATCAAGGGTGTCTGAAAAAGTCCAGGTGAGTGCCAGCCTTCCTGTAGCATACTACAAGCATATGCATAAAATGTAAGGGGAATGCCTTCATCCTGTCCTTCCTGTTATAGAGTCAGCATGTCACAGGCGAAAAGGTCACAGTGCCAGAATAGTCCTGCTGGTGGCTGTTAAAACAATTGGTAATCTTATTTGTTTCTCCTTTACAGGATAAACATATTCACTGCCATCTCACAGCAAGCTGCTCCTTATGCTAAACAGTGCTACTTTCTGAGTTTTCCCAGTGTTCTACTATCCTTTTAAAGTACATTCACCCTTTGAGTTGTCAAAAGCGTAAGGGATTTTAGTCTAAAAGCTTCTCACAAGCTTTCCCAGCTAGATCAGCCTAGGAATGCTGCAGTGAGCATACCAAGGGCTGAAGAGGGGAGCCTGGTTTGTCAAAAATGAAATTCCCCTCCACTGAACTATTGTTAACCCCGGTCAGAGGCTTGCAATAGGAGCAGTGCTTGAGACCAGGAAAGCTGTTATTGTTCTGCCTGTTGAAGCTGTTTTCCAGCAAGCTCAAACTGCTCACCTACATACTGCTGGTAAAAAAAGCCAAAATACAAACAAACCTGCCTATATCCTCCTCCAAATAATAATTTTGGTGTATCAGTGACCAGAAGAGCAAAGCTGCATATTCATAAAGCATCCTCTGTTTAATTAGCCAGTGCTACATGAACTCAGTGATAACCTTATACAACTGCGTGAAGAATGGATGGAGGAAAACTACAGGCAGGATTTTTTTAGAATTCATTGTTCAGCATCACTGTGGAAAGACATACAGGCTGTGTACCACGAAGCACAAAAGAGTTATTCTCTTTGCATTGATGGAGCTACAGCTTTTTTACATAGATGTAAAGGAAAGAGGGTTAGTGTTAGCTTCTACTGTAGTAAGAAAAATTAAGCCATATTCTGATATTATGTAAATCAGCATAAATATGGAGTTAGAGAAATATATATCATCTGAAGAACTGGTCTGAAGACATTTTTTTCATAACATTTAACTAAAAACTTAGACTAAGACTTGAAGTTTCACTAGAAAGGTGCATTTATCTTAGCTCTGAACTTTATCTAAATAGCCAACTGCTCTTAATCAAATTGCAGGAAGATATATGAAGCTGAACCATACCAGTAATCACAACTGGGTACACAATGTGCTAGTACAGAAGCTTTATTGCACTGTTTCTGCTGGCAATTAATGCAAATTATTTTGACATGTTAGACATACTGTTATTTGAGCAATTAAAACCTTACTGCCAGTGCAATCCTGGGATAAGTGAAGTAAAGCATCATTACAAGCCTAATTTTATTGGGGTCTCTCTTACTTAAACAAATGTCTTCAAATTTTTACAGGAAAGGAATTTAATGACTCCTATACTGATACTTTGCAGTAGCAGATCCCACAAAGCTAACGTCATAACTTTAGCAGATCCCATAACGTCAAAGCTATCATTAAACATAAAAATGTCTGCATGCACACAGCATCTGTTTAACTGACAAAAATTTGCTCATTGTCTGTCCTTCATTTCAGAGCAAGTAGAAGGGAGAATGAGGTTTCCTGAATCACTGATTCAATGAAAAGCTTCAGAAGCCTTAAAAGATGCTTTCTACTTTCCCTGCTTCTCTCTTTTACTTCCTTTGACAGTGCTGAGGAGAGGTTATAGCTGAAAAACAGCCTTAATTTCAGTGGCCAGAAAACTACCAAGTAGATACTCAGCATTTTGCTAGCTCTATATTCATACATCAGACACATGAACATATCCAGTAAACAGAAACCTGGGCAAGTGGACTAGAAATATGATTACTCAGTGATGCATTTGAATTGCCGAGATAGAAGAGCAGTGTTTTTAGTTCAGCTATAAAATGTATCTGAAAAGGATTAGGTAGAGACTCTTCACTGTATTCCTGACAAGGATTAGATTTCAACATAAATTCAGACCATCCGCTTCAGGAATGTTCAAAGTTAGTAGTTCAGATTGAGATAATCTGAAAAGAAAGTAGAAAAGCATCTTTAGGGAGCAAAGATAAACTTAGGAAAAAAGAAACAATACAAAACTCTATGACCAATGCTTGTCTAGTGAGTAATTTCTCTGTCATCTTTTAATATTAATTACAGAATACAAGCACCTAGCCACTCAGATTAGCAACTGAAGAGAGTGCTTGGATTTTTCAGTGGGAGCTAGCAAAGTAGAAATAATAAAAAATCAAAGTGTATAGCTACTGCCAAAATAAATCCATTATCTTGTCATGTTTACCCTTTTAATGGGGTTTAATGAGCAGGTCATACTGTGAATGTAAGAAGCTAGATGTTGAAGGCACCAATTTATAGTCCAGTGGTTTTCATCAAATGCTTCTAGTTTCCAAAATGTGATAATCAGAGAACATAAGGAGTGCCATACGTGAAGCAATTTTCTGTTGTCACATGCTTTGAGGCTATCCTGCTGTCTGGTACATACCTCCATTATGAATAGAGTCCTTGAGCCCATTAGTCTCTGGATTTCTATAGGATAATCAAAATAATTGTTGTACTCCTGATGCCTAAATCAGCTTTTTAGGCATCTACCTTTGATTTGCAGTAGGGATGCATAACATACCTTTTCCTGGTGCATGGATTTGTGTTATCCAATAACCAAACCCCCAGTCCAAGTGGGGGAAAGTGAACATACGGCTAAGTGCTTTGTTGGATGTGGGCCACAAGTGAGAGAACAAAAAAATGGTGTTTTGTTTCTCCTTTTGCTGAGAATCATATATAATAGAGGCAGTGCTTTTCAAAAAATGGATAGCTTAGTCCTCCGGTGGATGAGAAAATGGTATCAGAAAAAGTGGTATCATTTACAAAATATACATATGTATATGCTGCTGCAAGAACAGAAGTGGAAAAAGTAATACTCAATATTGAAAAAGAAAACTAACAAGTAAATGAGGCCTGAAGTCTGAGGAAATTCGTCTGGTTGCATTGAAGAACACATTTGACAGTGAAGGCTGTGGCAACAAAGGGATTAATTTATACCTGGTTTCCCACCTGTGCAGATCTGTTGGCTCTGTTGACGCAATGGGTTTATGCTGCCACAATCAAGCTCTGAGGCTTAAAAATGCATATTTCAGTAGGTAGATCCAGATGTATTTTTCAAAGACCCAAAACTGGGAGCTGTTTTTCTCAGAACAGAGATCTATTCACTCTGCAGACTGGCAGATAGCACACAGCAGTGGGTTTCAACCTTTGGGCAAAGTAATATGTGTAACACAGTTGAGAAGTTTATTGTTAGTAGAGTAAATTTGCTCTCAGGGGCTTGGGGGTGCATCTCTGTTGGAAAATTTTAGGACTTCACAAGTCAGGAAAAACTGAAAACCACTGGTTCAGTCAAACAAAGTTAGCTTGGGAACCAGAGGCAATCTACCTATGACTACATAGAGCTTTGCTTTGTCCCAGCCCTTGTCAGGAAAAAAATAATCATTGCAGGAACTACATTATTTGAAAATAGCCCAGGAAGAGAGACAATTCTACTTAAAGTGCTGAAAAAAATAAAGGCAAAAACTAAAGGAGAATTTGTGCTTCCTGGTGTAGAGAAACCACATCTTCAATGTGTAAAAATTGTCATAGCTGCTTTGACTTTAATGAAGCAGTGATAATTACCATGTATACAGCATTTTTCTCCTTTTATTTTCAGAACAATGTTCATATTTCCCAGGGCTCTGAATTTTCAGTCTTTTTTCTCCCTTAATCAATCTGTAAAACTCTTTTGTCTGAGCTGCAGATTAGTTGTTGTTTATTGGATCCTTACAGGAGCCAAGGCTGGCAAAGCAAGCGCAGAGCAAATTTGAAAACAAGGCAGAAAAGGTTTATGGTGAAGTGAAGTAACTTTCCCCAACATCTCAAAAAATATCTGCATAACAGATGGGGTTGGAAAGAAATCCCTCTGCTCCAGGTGAGCAAAAACCTAAGGAGACATGCCAGGAAATAGAAAAAATTGGCTTTCCTCAGATCACAAGAGTGATGAAGTACCAGGCATCTGCTGTACATCACAGGGGGTCGTTAGAAATTTCACCCTTAGAAGAACCCCTCTAAGGGTTCCATGCTCCATGCATATCTTGGAGGCACAGCACTTGCCTTGTTAACTTGGAATGTGGCCTGCATTTATCCTAGCGTTTTGTTAAGGAAAACTCCCTTTAGAAATGGTTGTGAATAACAAGCTTTACTGTGAAGGCAAGTAAATATCCCAAAGTACTATTTCAAAAAACCTTCACTTCAGAACTCTCCCTCCCACCCTGGACTTATAGACTTTAGCAAATAACTAGCAAAAGTCTACCCATTCATCTTTTTTTTTTTGGGGGGGGGGGATGCAGCCTTCTGTCTGTTCCTCCCATTCCTTCTTTTTCTGGACTTCTCTTGTCCAGTTGCCTACCCCATCCTGACTTTGCACCTGAAACGTCTCAAAATGTGTTTGATGTGTTCGTAGCCACCTAAAGGTGATGAGAAGCAGATCTAAAGGTGACGAGACCTGGACGGTACTTGTGGGTGGCTTTGCTGTAATCAATAAAATATTCTGCTCTATGGCCACTTGAGGGAGCTGCTATGAAGTATGTGGAGGAGCCGGAAAAAAATTTGTCTTACTTTGTAGAGGCGCAGGAGATGTAAAGAGATTCTGTATAGGACCCTGAGAGTTTTCAAAGATGTTTGTAGTATTTAAAATATTCCACACAGATCCACACTATTTTTTTTTTTTTCCAAAGTTACACTTTTTACCTCTATAGGGCACTGAATTATGTCACGTATTCTACAAAACCTATACCGAGTGGTGTCCCTCACGGGTTGGAGTTAGGACCAGTCTTGTTCAACATCTTTGTCGGCGATATGGACAATGGGATTGAGTGCACCCTCAGCAAGTTTGATGGTGGTGCAAAGCTGTGTGGTTTGGTTGATGAGCTGGAGGGAAGATATGCATCCATAAGGAAATTAACACACTTGAGAGGCTGCCAATGCCAGCTTCACAAAGTTCAGCAAAGTGAAGTACAAGGTCTTACACCTGAGTTGGAGCAATCCCAGGCACAGCTACTGGTTGTGCTGAGAAGAGATTCAGAGCAGCCCTGCAGTGAAAGACTTGAGGGTGTTGGTTGATAAGAAACTGAACATGACCTGGTGCTAGTGCGTGCTTGCAGCCCAGAAAGCCAACTGTATCCTGAGCTGCATCAAAAGGAGCGTTAGCAGGTCAAGGGAGGTGATCCTGCCCCTCTGCTCTCGTGAGACCTCACTTGCAGTAATATGTACAGCTCTGGTGTCTTCAACATAAAAATGATGTAAAGTTCTTTACTGTGAGGCACTGGAATGGGTTGCCCAGGGAAGTTGTGAATGCTCCATCCCTGGCAGTGTTCAAGGCCAGGCTGGACA
>JANRGW010007372.1:0-26928 GCA_024733675.1 Psilopsiagon aymara
CACAAAGCCTCTTATGCTTTGCCAGAGGCTCTGACTGTTTCTGCAGAAATACCAAACTACAGTGTGTCCTGGAACCAAACAAACAGCAAACCCAAATGACTACAAACTAGAAAACACCCCACATAAACCTTCTGCTTTTTCATTATAATTCTTACCCCACTTTCTATTGCACCAAGCGCTGCCCTGCTTGGTTATTCCAGCAATCAAGATTAACATTACTAGCATGCGATCTTTTGTGATCTTAAACAGGGTAGAAGAAGAACTAGAATTAGGGTAGAACAAGAGCTGGAGTAGAACAGAATCAGGGAAGGAAAACAGGCTGAAATCAGAGTTCAATCACAAGAGAACAGGAACAGAATTCCTCTCCTGTCTCCCTCCACCTGCAATGCAGCACACTCCCAGCTCTCCCTCTGGGATTCCAGCAACAGCAGCAATCTGCCGAGGAGCAATCAGCTGCACCTTGGGAAGCCTACTCCTGCACCAAGCCATATTGTCACTGGAGAATCATCTCAGGAGCCTCCCAGGTGCCTATGCTGGAGAGGAGACTAACACACTGAGAAATGTTATTCCTTTGGCTCTTTGTCAAATGCAGTTCATGCCTTACACCCCACAGATTTTTCTGTCACGTTTCATTTTAACTTGTTTCGTGCTAAAGATCTGGAAAATATAGAATCAAGCAAGAAAAAGGAAAAATCAGATTTCTCCCTCCGAGATACAGCCCTGCCTGGATGGAGCTGACAAGGGACAGCACTGACCCTGGCTCCGCCCCATGGGCGTTAAGCAGCATTACTGCCCTGCAGCATCAGCGTTCCCTATGGCACTAAACCTTCACACCCGTACAAATAAAACAAAGCAATTGGAACTGTTTCAGTTCATATTTTTTTTTGAAAGAGCAGTACACATTGTTCATGCTAAGAGATAGACTGGGTTTCTTTAGTTTATTGAACTCATTAGAAGCAAATATGATGGCAATCTAATTTTTTCTGCCACAAAACAAACCTCAGATTCAGTTTTCAACTTCCAGCCAAAAGCTCTTCTGGTTATAATTCGACTCTAAACTTATACAGCATGATCATTACCATAAATAATATGCAAAGTGTCCAGAAAACAAACTCCCCCCTTTGTAATCATTAGAAAACCAAAAAGAACTAAACATTGTCAACGCAGCTTTTCTTTTACTTTGCTCTTAAGGATTTTGAAAGACCAGCTGAAAAGCATTCCTCCCACAGAAACTGAAGAGCTTAAACTAACCAAAAATTTCTCCCCAATTGTGGTGGAGTTTTTTTCAAGCATACCTTAATAAAACTCTCTGAATAAACTTAAAGGGAGATAAATGGTGCTTCCAAGGATAAAAAAATTAGGGAGGGGCTCTAAGCATCACCAAATTATACTCACGTTTCACTTAGTGATAAGGTAGACAAAATCAGGTTAAGAAAAAACCCAACACAACCTTGACTTTCATCTTCAGGAAAGAAAACAAAACATTATTTTAAAATCTGACAGAACAGTTTCAGGTGAATGATACACATGTAAATAGGAAATGTGCAGATAATGGGATTTGTGTGAAAAACCTAAAAAGCATCGCTCTTCATTAAATTCAGGATAATCAGCACATTCTGCTGGAGATTCAATTAAAAAGCAATATTCTAAATTTATTACTCAGCTGTAAATATTAACTCTGTTTGCATGCAAAACAATATAAATCTGCAGTAAACAGCTAAATCATTCTAGAAGAGAAAGGTCTGAACATCAGCCCCAACAGCACCAGAGTACCGAAACAACAGAAGAACCACACCACCTGGATACTTGAAATGTGGTACCACGTATTGTGCCTTAACAAACCAAGTTAACTGATAAAAACTAATGGTAACCAAGATGCACAATGAAAAAAACACATAGTTCTTTGGTTACCAAATGTTATAAACCATTGCTTGAAATTTATGTTATTTATTAGTTTTTTTACCATATGGGAGATGGAAAGGGGCTGTCAAAACACAGTGCTGATGAAAATTTCCTAATCAAGCTTGACAGATAACCAAATAAACAGACTGACAGACAGACAGAAATTGCATATTCCTTATTTCACTTGAAAAAACCCAACAAACTAAAAATAATGCTATCGCTATCTCTACATCTATTATAGTGGCTACTACAGCCCCCCAAACTTCAGCATTACACACATTCATCAGAAATGTATCACCCTGGAGGGCACAGGAAAACCAAGGGGAGATGAATCAAATCCCTGCATCTGTCTCCCCTACTTTTATTGCTTCCTTAATGTCTTTAAGGCATCCTGACTGCGCTGATGAACAGCACTGCAGCAGCATGAAGCACCATTGGGTGAGCAGCCTCACCAGGCAAAGTGAATGAAGGAGAATGTACAAAGGGCAGCAGGACAGGGAATGGAGATGGGCTTTTCAGCCCAAGCCTGGCAGCTGCTCCAGAGCTCCAGCCACGGAGATATCCAGCTCTGGCACAGCCGGCAAGCGGTGCCACTGCACATCTTCACTTCCCGCTGAGCCTGTGGGACAGGGGGACAGGAACTCCGTTTCCAGGCTCCTGCAGGGCCCCACACAAGAGACTTGCTTCAAAAGCTTTCCTTCCTCAAGATCCCCTTTCATGATTTTCATATTTTCTATTTGGCATCTAGAAACAGCATAATACCAAGTTTGAACTAAGTATCTCCATGACCAGAAACATTTTTGATTCAACAGATGTCAGCAAAATTTTATGGAGTGAAAATTGAGCGACAGATGGTGAGGTCTGGGCAGTTCAAAGATGCTGAGTTTTGTTAAAAAGGAAATCTGGGGAAAAGTACTTTGCTGGAAATATTGATGCAGTGTTTAAGCACATGTAAAAGTATTCTCACTTGATAGAAAAGAGCAAATTTAAAAAAGAAATAAAGAATACAGGTATTCATGCCATAAACCTCAGAACACTGAGGTCTTATTCCACTTTCTTGTACTGAATACAGCTTTTCATCCATGACATTAAGAGTCTCAAAGAAAAATAATATACTTTGTGGGGGAGAAAAATCCCCAACTACCAAACCAAAAATAACAATGACCTGGATGAAGGATCCTGGACAAAATACATCTTTATGTATTTCACATAAGCTATTGTGAAAGCAAGTTTAGGAAGAGTTCACATGGGATAGTATCGTTTTGGATAATTATCTCAGTATTAAACAAAATTGCAAACAATGGCAAATGCCCTATAGGAAACAAGATTGAGGATTGTAACTCCTGCCTACCATTAATTTATCTCCTCTTTTTCAGCTTTGTCTATTAGAATGGTAGAAAAACATTGACACCAATGTAATAGAGACAGAGAGTCAATGAAATGAAAAGAATGGCATAAACACTATTATTATAGCGTAATATGATTTCCCTCCCTGCTCCTATGGCTCTCAGGGTTTTTTTCCAGGTGATGTTTTAAACATTTTAATACATCATTCAGAAAAAAATAAGGGAGGCAAGTACCAGTTTCAGACTTACGATCAGGCTCAGCATAGGGCTGCTGTGTCCTATGGAAGTTGGTGAGCTACTTTAGATGTCCATGGGGAAGGACTTTGAGAAACCTAATCGTTTCAGAGCACCTAACCATTTGGAAAAGAACTACCTGTTCTCCAGATACGTTATGTGCACACAAGTCAGTTCAGGGCTGAGACACAGCCTGTGATAACTACGCGGCACTGGTACTGCTCGCAGGAGGCCCAGCAGCAGGGAGCTCGCAGAGGGAAGCACAGGAACCCAGCTGCGCACTGAACCAGCCATGTGCTGAGCCTCACCAACACAACTTACCTGTGTCCAACACAGTGTGCTTCACGTCTCTCATACCAAAAGCCTGTTGGAAGCTAAATCCAACTCTAATCTCCCACCAGCGTAGGAAAAGTTGGAGTTTTGGTACTGCCCCAGACTGTCTTTAAGAACCCTCTGACATCACCAGTAGTAAAAGACACATTATTACACAGGTATTTTTGACTTTGCATCTTAGTTTCTCTGGGAAATCTTCTACCAGTTGTTTTAACGGTGCTGTCTGGATTCCCAGCCTGTGCAGTCTGACAGAGACGTGGAAGCTGCTGTACCATCACCCTTTAGAAATGCCACTTATTTTCCCAAAAGTGGCTCAATAAACTGACATCTTCCTCAAGACTTTGAATCCAGAACCACTGCTTCAGCATTAATATTTATGGTTTATATAGTGATATCATATCTTAGGTGCATTAGAGGAGGCCACATCAGGAATACTGTGTTCAGTTTTGAGCCCCACACTGCAAGAAGGACATTTAGGTGCTGGAGTAGGTCCAGAGAACAGCAACAGAGCTGATGCATGTCCTGGAGCACAAGTGTGATGAGGAACGGCTGAGGGATGAGGCAGGGTTTAGTCCACAGAAAAGGAGCCTCAGGGAGACCTTACTGCTCTCTACAACTACCTTAAAGGAGGCTGTAGTGAGGTGGGATCGGTCTCCTCTCCCAGTTAACAAGCGACAGGACAAGAGGAAATGGCCTCAAGCTACATAAGGGGAGGTTTAGACTGGAGATTAGGAAGAATTTATTCTCCAAAAGGGTTGTCCAGCACTGAACAGGCTGCCCAGGTCAGTGGTGGAGTCACGATCCCTGGAGGTATTTAAAAGACATGTAGATGTGTCTCTTGGGGACATGGTTTGCTGCTAGACTTGGCAGTGCTAGGTTAACAGATGGACTTGATGATCTGAAAGGTCTTTTCCAACCTCAACAGTTCTATAATTCTGTCTTATTAGAGGTTTTAGACTTTGACACCAACACCACAAGAAATACCTGCATTTTACTTAAGTTTGACAGAGTAATAAGAGATTCAACTAATTCAAGCACAAATAATTTCACAGATTCAGTTGTGACGGAATCTGTGAAAAGATTCAACCGATTCAAGACACAAAGCAAAACATCCTCCTCGAGTTCTACACTTTAGGTTATTGCACAGGTACAAGCTATTCAGAGGCAATGCTCAGCTTTACAAGTCTGCCATCATTCCTTCCTCAGTACCAGTATATTTATCTGCCCCATCCAGGTGTCTTACACTTGTTCAGAGAAACCAAACAACATGAAAATTCTTGTATCTGTGTTACTACCAAAGTAATACAGGTCCCGTTTAGTAGAGCCCTCCAGGCTTCACAAGGAGAAAAGCCTTCAGATAAATGATCAGATTCTGGTTCGATTCTGACAGTACACAAATATTGTCTAACATACATTTACAGCGCTTTTAGACCAAACAAATCTAAAAATGCAAAATCTAAACCTAAAAATACAAGTTCATTTGCCAATGGATTAAGAAAAAAGGAAATTTGTATCGATATGCACAGTACTCCCAAAATGGAATGAACTTACTCAAAAAGCACTTGTTAGAAGCATCATTTTAAGGACACCTCAATGGCTAGTTGTTATCATGTTCAGAAACCACAGCTGTCTGAACAGCTGCCTGTTGAACGCTTTCACTGACAAGTTACTGTTAGGTAAAACACTATGTCCACGCTGCACAAGGTTTGTGTTGCAGAGGATTTTAGACGGAAGAGATGCTGTTCTGGGTCCAGAATAAGAATTAGTTAAATGGGAGTTAAATCTATCAGTAACTAATAGTTCAGCATGGGAAATTGTTTGAATAATGAAAATCAAAAAATACCTTTTTTTCCCCCCTGGCTTATGCCAATACTATACTTACTTCTGTGTAGTACTATCTTTGATGAGAATTGATGCCACTTAGAACTACTGGTGTAACTACACTGGTGTCAATGGAACTGAGTGACTACACTGTTAGGCACGACTGAATTAACTGGAATTTATACAGAAATTCAGGGCAGCTCCCAGATATTTCCACAGAGAACGCACTCTGTATTTTGTAGAAATACACTTCCTATTTTGTTTTAATTTATAGGACATGCTCCATGCACTGGGAATGTCAGTGGCTTCCTGAAAGTAGTACAATGTTTGTGGTACCGCTCGTCATCATCGCTGCCAATCTGCAAGATGCACGTGTCACCAGGAGACAACAAGTAAACTGTCTCACCAAGTGCAGCTTTGCATTAAATGCCTTCTTTAATGGGAGCTGAAAGCACGCTGTTCAAGATAATCGTTAAAAAAGGAACCAAACAGCTCTGGGCTCTCTGATTAATTGCTCTACTTAGCTAATTTGATAAGCTCTCCGTCACTTTTCCGTGCCTCCTTCACTGGCTTGGTCTACTTTGTAAATTCATCTATTTCTGAACACCTGCAGTCAAAAGCCCACCTCCATGCAAGTTATGACTCTTATTTATAGGCAGCATTTTTTAAAAGGTCAATTAAAAAAACCAAAACCATCTTGCCACAAGGAGTATTGCTGGGCTACAGTAAGGCAGAAATTAAATAAGGGTCATAGTAAATACATGCAGCACTCCCTGCACTCCCCAATGCTTCATTCCTGCTCTATTCAGTCATATAAACTGCATTCTTCAAGAGAATGCTAATAAAAATTACATTACAGCATACAAAAGATGACAAATGATTCAAAGTAATTGCAGTCCCCAAACCACACTAATCAGATAAGCTATACATCAGGAGGTGAATAACAATGCCAAGTTCCATTTAGAGTACCATGGTTAGCTGAAAATAAACAAGGACTTCACAAAGAAAGCTCAGTATTATTATATCACATTAGAAGCATGCAAACTGATAAAACTTCGGGGGGGGGGGAAGAAATTCAGCATCATCTATAATGGACCTATTTTGGATAATAAAAGATTCCCTATGTGTTTACAAGTCCAAGTGTGTGACCTGATTAACTGATACGCAATCCATTTACACTTGCACCAGTTCTTCATGCAGAGCAGGACTCTTTGCAAATAGAGTACAAATACAAAAGCTGCACTGCAGCAACGTTGAAAGGATGAACTCTTTTCCCTCTTAAAACTAGTTGTATCGATCACTTGAATTCATATTTCTTATTGGTATTTCATCCTAATGCTTTCTTCGGAATATAAATTAGAAACAAAAGGAAGAACCAAAAATCTTATCAGACTTTACTAAGATTTTTGACACCAGATTTGTAATTCCTTTTCACAACGTATTATTTGTGTAGAACATTCAATACTCTCTTTTAATCGTCATTTTCTCCCTCTCAAAAAACTGGACAGCATAAGGAATTTTTCCATCTAAATCAGAAAAATTATTGTTCAGTTTATGATCCTTGATAAAATGTATTTAAAAACATTAGACTGAAAACAGCACTGTCAGACTTGCCTAACTCATAAACACAATTTGCAGTAGTAAAATTTAGTTATAAGCCCTTGAGATTACAATAGTTTCTTGCATTTGCTGTAAAACCTATTTCAGCTAAGCAATGCCAAGCTTGGGGCCTCATGCAGTAACTGCATGGAGAAAAATCCCTGCTTTAGAGGACATCTACAAAGCTTGCAGTGGATTACTGCTAGATGGACTCCAAAATGATGGGCACTTCTATCATACCTCAGAGCACAGAATATTTGTCCAGTATTTTCAAACTACAAATATAAGAGAGTATAATTATTAATAGAGCTATTTACTGCCCTTCTGGGGCTCCCAGATTAATTAAACTGGTAGAATCTGTGCTAAGATCCTTACAGCCTTTCCAAACCTCCAGCAAACACCAGCAAAATTGTAGAACTGCTTCAAATATCACTATGTGGTACAGGAGACTTTGCAAAAACTAATGCATTACATGGAAAAGTTGCTAGAATGAGGGAAAAATGTAGAAAACAGACCAAAAACTGGAAAAACAGAAACTTTGGCATAGAAAAGCCTGACAGATGTTAGGCTTTTGTTCCTGTATTAACTCTTCTTCCAGAGTGATGAGCAACTAAATGTAAGATGAAACTGAGCAAGGGCTTGTCCTTGGTCATGATGATGCACATGAAACTTTACCACCAGCTCTTCAAGACCCTGGGAGCCACGCTACTCCCATGGGTAAGTGGGATTATTAAGAAACCAAGGAATATCCTAGGATTAAGCATTTGTATTCAGGAAGTAGCAGTACATTTATGAATGTGACTGGACTCTCCAAAATACCAAGAAGCAGCTTAATTGAACACATCTATTGATTACCTTGACAGCTTAATATGGCAGATTTTCAATGGCCGACTGAACTTTAGTGAGCTAGGGAAAAAGATTAAAGCACCATGTCCCTCAAAGCCTTGGCCACAACTCTGACATCTCTAATCCCATCAGCCAGCTAGGTAAAGCTATTTATTAACTTTTGGTCTCAAGGGTAGAGACCACTGAGTAGCACAAACATGCTTTGGCAGGTAAGGGAAAATATATGCAATAAGAGAAAAAAAGAAAGGAAAGGAGAGGGGTGGAACCACATGAACATTCAAGTTACTTTGAGTAAAAAGAGGAAAATTAAACGTATGTATCAATAAACGTAGGGGTTTTCTACTTAACAGCTCACAATATTCCAGAACATCATTGGAAACCATTTGATAAATGGGAAGCTTAATTCTAAAGGTTTATTTTCAAGTACTAATAAAAGGGATAATTTGCTAACATTTGTAGAAGAGGAACAGCAGAAGTGTGTGCTGCTTTGGAGGAGCACAGGGGCTTATTTTGCCTCTACAAAGAGTTTATGAAATATTTTTAACCCAGTTATTTTAAGAAGTGCCAAACAGTTGGCAGCCTTCAAGAGTAACTTAGCATACATAAAGAGCCTGAGGACATGCAGCCTGGACAAAATGGGATTCACTGGGAGTTCTGTGTTAGTTTGAACCTCATCATTTGGTGACCAGTCATGAATTAGGATGCCACTGCATTACTTAAACTACAAAAATGTCCCTGTCCTCCCTGCCTGCAGCTTTTAAGGTAACTGTTGAATCATTGAGGCCATTATCAGTTTCTTCACAATTTTTAACACTACTTTTGCACTGGATGTTGACTAAAACTGGAAATGGGTCACCAGTTCCACAGAAAAGATAAGGACTAAAAATCTTGTCAGTGTGTTTAGGACCATCTCAAATGACTGACTGATGACATAACCTACTATCCCATGGAATAATAATGTGCATGACTTAACAAGATGAAATAAGGCTTACCATGAACATACCGCACAGGGTGATGCAGTCTTCGTGTCACAGCATACGCAAGCCCTAATAAAAACAAAGAAAAAATAGTTTTAATTTTGGATATGTAAATTATTACTGATACAATGAACGTAAAATCAGAGTGGAAGAAAGGGGGAAGAGTCCAACCATTTAAAAGCTTCTGATTTCATTTAGATCCAGATGGTTTTATTGCACCATTAATAAAATTAACTTCATCTCTTCTTTATTGCTCCCTAAGTGTTAACTTAAAAGTAAGCCTTTAAAAGAAAAATTTAAAATATCTAACACATTGAAGTGTTAAAAAAATGTCCAATTACAAAAAAACCCACCCTAAAAATCCATATAATAACACATGTAAAAGCTATTACACTTGTTGCCATTTATAATTGTTCTGCAGTAGCACTGAGGTCTATAAGCCTTAAATAGAAATAGTAACCTCAATTTTTCTTAGTATCCAAGATTATGAAGGGCAGAAGGTCCAGTAAATAAATATACGTATGAACCAAGGTATATGAAAATTTCACTGAGTTACTTTTGGAGGAAATGAAAACCAACATCTCTGCCAAGAATTACATCAAGACGAACACCTAGATACCTGTCTGGTTCACAAATCTAACTGCAGGGTTACTATATTTTCAACAGAGAATCTATTTTAAAACCTTCTGCAGGTTATTTTAAGCAAGCAGAGACATAACGCTGTGTGCATATCATATTTGTCAACCATCTTGCCATTAGCCAGGGAATTGTTTCACTAAGCAGTGGAATTTATAGTACTACACAGCAATGACAGCCATGTTAGAGTTTTAGTAGCATTTTCTCTTAATTCAATAGCAATTTCTCTTTCAACTTTTCAAAGTGCTGTTGAAGCTTAACAAAATGATCCACAAACTCAATGTACGAATGTTGCACTGTTAACAGCCAAAAAGTTTGGCTGTTCTTGGTTAGGTTCTTTGAATCTATGAGTTTCCCTGTGAGCACTGCGTACCTGCTCATGTCATAAATTAGAAGGATGATGCAACCTATTGGAGAGTCCAGGTGGAGTTAGGGAGGCCATACATCAAAAATGGAATTAAATCTGGTCAGAAAAACCAACTTGGTAGAAGCACCATGGAGTCTAATTACTACAAGTGATCAAAAAGTCTGTCTTTCATCCTGTGCTAACAGGAGCACTTACAGCAGTTCCAAGCCAACCACCTTGCTCCACTACCTGGGCTACCAGCATCACTTTTCCACATTTATTCTGGTATTGTCCCCTTGGAAACACATGAAAATGGCTGAAAACTAGAGCTCTATCATATGGATTGCACAAACAACACCAGAATTAAGCAAAAGCAGTTCCTCCTCTCCATGAGCTGGCAATGCAACCCATGCAATGGATACCACAGACACTATGCCAGGCAATCTGCAGGTAACTCCAAGAAGCAAGAATGGGGAGGCACAGCACAGGACTCGATCAGCACAGCTGCAGTCCTAGTGATGGCAATACTGAGCTCTGTCTTGTCTACACCACAGCTCCCAGTGCTCACTACCGGAGGCTAGGCTGCAAAGAGTGTCTTTCTGCCCAACAGCACAAGTACACCATTAAACCTCTGTCTGCCTCATCACTAAAGCACTTCCACCTCCATGAGGCTGGGTTTGAGTGTAAATTCAGCAGCAACCTGAAAGCGCTTGAATAGTAGGGTGATAAATTCAAACAAATGTGTAATCAGTGTCTTATCTGACACAAAACATGATTTATCTGACTCTATAGAAGACTTAACATTTTCAGTCTGGGAAAGACAACAAAACCATAGACCAGGATTATAAAACTCTACGCCCCAGAGTAATCAATGCTAGTTTTAAAATGCATTGCTGCTTTGATCAGGGATTACTTAAGGCTCCATCAGTTCACTATTTCTTTATGCTTTCATCTGGCATTCCCAGAATTTTGGAACATTATAGTTGGGAAAGGTACCACATGTTGCTGTAAAATTCCCTGTAAAGGAGTTGGTTCTGAGAAAGCCAGTGGAGGGGAGGGGGGCTAAATTAAATTCATACAAAATTTATTGTTAAATAAAACCCCTTGTGCTTCATTTGGTTCCCTAAGTAGATTACTCCATGGCTGAAACTCCTTATGCCTGCAACTCCTTATGCCTGCAATCATTCCCTTGCTACAGTTGGCTGAAGATATGAATAGCCACAGCAAAATTGGTAATCAAAGAATTTGCTGGAGGGAAAAGTAGGTTATTGTTTTTTTCAAGACTGTTTTTGATGAGGGCAGGGTTTCATCTTCCTAAGTCAAACTGAAGATTGAACTATGAAAAGATGGATGGAGGTTCCCATTTATTCAAAATCCTAAAAATATTGAAGTATCACAGAGGTGGCAATAGCAGACTCTTCATTGACAGCCCAACTTCTTGGGAAAAAGAAAACAGAGTATAAGGGCACAGCAGAAACTTCTTTAAATAAAGGATTCTTCTAAAAGGGGAGGGGTAGGTAAGAAAAGGTTATTTTGTCTCTCTCTTTTGGTCAGCTTTGGGATACTCACCCCTTACCCAAAGGTCTTGACAACGTCGTATTTAATTTGGTAAAATCTCCACAGATACTTTGTACCATGGGCTGCTTCAGTGGCTTTACAACGTAAGTCACAGCAGCTACAATCTCCTTCATCCCACTCCAAAACCTGTACCCCTAACCTGGGGTTTCCACACAACCAGAATGCATCACCACATCCTTCTTGCAAATGATGCAAGGGCAGAACTCCCACATCCCCAAGTGTAATGAACAAATCTAAAGATGATTAAAGGTTGTAGATGCTCAAACATACCCGGTGCAGACTTCTGATGCTAAGCAAAACCTGCAGAATACTGCATGGTACCTTCTTATCAAACTTGGCACAGGTGCTGTGTGTGCCTATTCATCCAGCCCATGCCTCCTCTCTAGGCACTGTTTCCATTACTGCTACTTGTATGGTGGGGTCTTGTTTGTTTTGGGTTTTAAACATTGATGAATGCTCAGGCAAACAAAAAAGGTCTGCAAATATTTCATAATCTCCTAAACTCACTTGTAATGTTGCAGTTAAACACACTTTTTAATTCGATCTTGGAGATGATTTGGAACTGCTAAAATTGTACCATTTATCCAGTATTCTATGGCAATTTTGGAATAGCACTCAGTAAGTTTATTTTTAGTAGGTGCACTTCATTCACACATTCTGTAGTGCTGCACAAGGATCACTGATCTATATGCATGACTGCAGTGATAAGATCTGGCAACATTCTTTAATAACTGTTTAAACTGTTCTAGTCGTGTGCTTCAAGCAACATACAATTATTCCAACACCTAAAAAGAGCTTTTCCACTTGCAGTATTTTCCACTACTCAATATGTGCACTCTTGCCATCTGATAGGTAAGATTTTCCATTATTTCCTTTATTTGATTCACTCCTTTACAGCTGATGGACAAAGCAGGTATATGTAGTTCACAAAAGACAGCTTAAATGTCATGTAAAAGGGCTAAAATGAGAGACTCTTCTTTTGATGCACAATTTCATGAGGATCAGGCTCAAAAATACGCTGCCCATTATTACATATTTATATAAATACAGAGAATAATATCTGTAAAGACAAAAAATTAGAAAGATGACATCAGTATTTGGCATGATACTGAACAAAGCCAAGATTTATACTGTAGCTTGAACAGATCAAAGTTGACTTGGATTTCTCAAATTACACCAAATTCCAATCAGATATGTTCACTGTGGCATTGCTGAATAAGTTCCTACTTGATTTCTGACATCCTAAAACGCTGCTACCATTCAGTACCATCTCTTCACATAAAATAAATTGAATTTGTTAAAGTTAGCATGGATGCAGGTTTTGAAACACGCATCATGCTTTTCTATTAACAAAAGGCAGCAGAGCTTTGGCTGAGGCAGGGATAAATAGAACAGGCAGCTGTGTGAGGACTGCCTCCAGGGGGAAGGCATCCTGCTGGGCAGAGACTCCAAAACACCACTCCACTTGGCCCTTGCATCCTAGGCTAAAGTTTACTAAGACTTGAGCACTGAATGAATTAAACTGTAGACCTGGTAAAGCAATATGCCATTTCTTTAAAGTGGATACTCGGGCATATTACATATACAGTATCAGGACTGGGGCATCAGCAAAAACTCCATTATCAACTCTGCATCTGCAACTCAAGTTGGCAGAGAAATAAAATCACAGCATTTGCAAACCAGGAATGAAAACCTACAGATACTTGGAAAATACATGACCATGGGAGGAGGAGAAATTTCTTTTTTAATCTTACTTTTTTAATTAAATGGTTAGTGTGAGGGAGTCTATCTTCCACTACCACCCCCCTGCCATAGTGTTTGAGACCCCTACTATAACTTCAATTGTTTCCACCTTCTGTAAATATAGTATTATTCCAGGTTTAGCTTACAAAGTGAAATATATATCACCCTTCTGATAATTGCCTGGGATTTTAGTATAAGTAATTATAGCATTACAAAACCAAACTGACAGCCTATGTGTTAGCTCAATATGTCAAAACGACAGGCAGTAAAGCCTCTCAGTGGCTGTGGTACATCTACTGTCATCTCTCGTCAGATGATGAGCTGAGAAAGCAGCAAGTGATGGGTTCCCTTGTTCCATTAAATGAGGCAAGGGCATTCTTTTAAAGAGGTTGTTCTGGCTCTCAGACAATCCCTAGCTAAAAATGTGAGTGGAAACAGTGCCCCATAGCAGACTCCTATCTTTTCGAACAGGCAAACCTGGTGCTTCCTTTTGCAAAGTGACTGACATTAAAATCAAAGTGAAATTCTAGGCACCTAGAGTTGCTCTGGAAGGTAGGAAAGGGCTCCAGGCGCCAGTCAGACAACACTGCTTCTCTACATGATCATGACAGTTCTAGACACATCAGATGCTTTATTTCACCAGCAACCCAAGATGATGGTGATAAGAAGTCAGTAGAGCTGCTGATAAAAACATTACTGTACTGTGTCCAAACCACACTTGAAGGGGGCCTGCCTCAATGTGACACAAGAGCCTTGACTGAGACTTCAGGACATACTGCATGCTCCTTTGGGGATGCTTTATCAATGAAAAGCAGTGGTGGAGGGAAGGGAAAAAAAGGTTGGGGTTTGGTTTGTTTGCAGGGCTTTTTCCCCCTCTATTTCTTTAGCTCGTCTTTAAAGACACACAGTTAGAATGATCAAAAAAACGCATTCGACACCCAAAAAGACAACTTTACCTGAAGCATACAGTAGATCCAGAAAAATTGGATGACAATTTCAGAATAGTTGTGCCTTTAGTTGTTGCAATATTGCATCTGGTATGGTTAGTGCTTTAAAACATTAACCTATCTACTCTATTCAAGGGTCATCTATTGTGGATTCAAAACAGCAGGGGGAAAACAGTCATGTAAGGGCCTTCGAAGGGGTTTTTTCCCTGAGGTATTCACTCTTAAAATAAATCATGGAACAGGTATGTAACATTTTAAGTGCTGGAATCAAAGCCAAGTATTTCAAAAGACTCCACATGATACCTGACCTTCACGTGCCTCAACATTATTCATATTCCCAAAGGTCAAACTTTCAGTCTTCTGAAACTGGAGTGGTTATAAAAACACTTAGTAGCTCAAAAGGCGTAGTGCCATCTTTACTACAGACATATTAGGCAGACCTTCAACAGATTTCATTTCTAATCAATGGGGGTGGATTTCTAGCAAAACTCAAACAATTTCTCAAACAAGAAAATAAAACTCTGACCCAGCTTATCTGCAAACTCCCTCCCTGCATTTATCAGTGCTTCATAAAATGCAGTTATTACCAATTCCTTTAATAATTTGGCTCTCTGATACTAGAGCATTATCCAGGCGAGAAGACTCCTCAGATAACAACTATATGAAATTCCAGGGATTACACCTCTATTCAACATAGATACTGGAATGTTTTCTCCCAGAGAACAGTTCAGTGATCCATCCAGTAACATTCTAAGACGTTTAAGGATGTACAATAAACACCCCATAAAAACTAGTTCTAACAGGAACTAGATTCATCTCCTTTAAAGTCTCAAAAAATAAAATTTGTGTTTGAAAAATATTTTTTTAATTAAAAAAGGCACTTTTTTTTTATTTCTGAAAACAGAATATGAGGACTAACAAAATACTGCTTTTAGGCATTCCTAGCTGTAAATCACATCTCTCTTAGGCATGGAAAGCAAGCTTTTGCCTACTTACAGTGCTGCCTGTGTGCAGTCAGCTCCCACCTGGCTAATGGCATGTGGAAAGGGAGCTGGCGGAGGTTCCACATGTTGTTAGCTATGGCCATTACTGCTGTGAGGCAGCCTCACACTCCAACAGCATGGACACACTAACACACATCTCCTTCTGCTAAATCAAACCTGCCATCAACTGTGTGCCAAAAGGAGGAAAAGACAAACAAATTCTTGTGAAGAAATGACATGACCAGAGGCCAAGAAGGCTACAAATAAGACAGATGTACTTATAGCAGACAAAAAAGTACATGATCATGCAGAGGACAAAAGAAGGTGTTTGTTTTGTCACACAAAGCAATGCCCCACAGCTTGGGCATGACAGCATAAGCTATCCACAGGGCACAAGCAAGACCACAAAGCAAGCAGCCTGCTTTAGCAAGTAAAGAAAATAAATAAAGCTGAGCTGCTCACTTCACTCGACAAACATTGCATGGCTGCGGCCATTGTTTAATGTTTAATGGCCAAAGCCATGCAACAGGTAGTGTTTTTCAGCAAGCTTTTTGGAACCAAACCAACCGTGGGACAGACAGACCCATCATTCTCCCTTGGTAGTCCAAAATCCACCATCTGGGAATATCTACTACCCTGGTTCTAGGGATGAGCCACCCTTCCGCTTCATCTCATTTCTGATTTTTCAACACCTGTTCACAGAACAGGAGTATCACGACAAAGTCCAAGCACTTTTTCCACTGTGGCCGTGATTAAAAATTACATATTCCTCCCAACTTACTTCTTTGTACAGTGTGGCACGGGAATGTTTGAGCTTTACTTCCCTCCCTAACTGTATAATGAAAAGTTCTCCTTAGACATGGCCCCTTTCTCTCCTTTCTACTTTCTTAATGTATGCAAATGCACAACAAGCATTCTCAAAGCATCTGACAAACCTGGATATCAATTTCTCATTAGAAATCTCTGCAGCAGCTCTGAGAACCTCAGCTTCCCCTTTGTGATTTTGTCAAAAGATAAAACAAAATCCATGTTCAGTGGTCAAGGAATCATTGAGATCTTCATCGTATAGATGTGTTGGGTTTAATTTATTCATGAAGAAATCTTTTTAAAGACTCTCTTTGGTGGCAGAGGATTTAACACAGTTATGTAATAACTGGTTCAACAGCTTCCCCCACCATGTACTTTGCTCTGCATGTAAATTTGTTTGAAGTTATTTCTAAGGCAGTAACTCGATATCAAAAGTTTAATTTCAGAGTGTGACAGATGACAAATATCTTCTTCCTATTTAAGTGCTCCCCCCACAGTGCTATTCTGGTCTGTGCAAAATAGAAACGATTGACTGAAGGAAAAAAGGAAAATAAAGAAAGAATTAGGGAGTATTTTCATAATAACCTCATCAAAAGCATTTTTCAAGGTTTTCTATTAAAATCCACATTTAAAAGATAATCAATAAAAGGGGGCATGAAGCTACCCTGCCCAAAGGATGCTGATTGAAGCACATTCCATCCTGCTATTCCTTTTGCAATGCATCACTTTCTTGTCCCCTCCCAAGGAAAAAAAGCATGCATTTAGACTTTCTGCAAGCTACATTGCTTGTCAATACCCTTCTGACACTGCAACACAGGAATGCTGCCAGGCTCGCCACGTATAGAGAGGACTCATTTCTTCAACCTTCTCTTAGTATAAAGGACTGTAATAAGTTCAACACAGCAGTTCAGCATGTGCTTAAATGCTGAACTTGGCCGTATCTCAAAAGCTCGTAGTACTGCAAGCCTTCAGGTAAGAAAGATGAATCAACCTTCACATTAAACCCATCGGCCTGTCAAGCACGACTGTTAACCTTTTTAGTAATGCAAAGAAAATAGGCTTAATCGACTGCTCTGCTTGCTGTCAGACCAGATGCTGGCAAGGGCATCTGTGATTCTGACTGCATCACAGGCTGAGCTATGCTGTTAGTGAATTTTGATCATACTACAACCTTTTCAAATACTAAAGAATAATAAGAATCTTATTTGTGCATCCTTTTACCTGAATATCACTGGGAAGATTCTCAGCTGATATGCATGAGAAAATAGTGGCATTGCATTTGAGAGACCCTCTCTCAGGCACTAGAGACAACTGCACACACTTTCATTCAGCCCTCAGGAGGAAAGGGCTCTAATTCCTTCCTCACTGGGTTTTGCTGGCTGGTGGAACACGCATCCTGCTTGATAAAGGTCATAGCCATGGTTAAGTCCTGCCAAGGGATAACCTGCAGCTGAGCTGAAGATCTTCTCACAGCAAGTGAACTATAAACCACTGGAATTCCAGCAGCTTGCCAGGAAGGCAGATCCTAACCATAAGCATCTTATTGTGAATTTAGAAAACTAGAAGCACCCCCACTATTTCACACAATGCTTTCCCACACCTCCTTCTTCTTGTATCCACAGACACTATTTGCAGGACAGCAGTAAGTGCAGCACCCACAGGAGGGTTTGAGTTTCCAGTCCGCACAGAAGCACAGACACTGGTGCAGTGCTGCTTCGTAGTAATCTAGACTCTGTAAAAGTGATGCTGCTGGTTCTGGAGGGAGTTAGGCACCTCTGCTCAGCATCCCACTCGCACTGTGAACACAGTGGGGGATTTCAGCAGAAGGTTTATTCATCCATCACATAAAGATGCCTGCTGGGGCCAAAAGTCTAGGATTGCTTGAAGAAGCTCTCAAAGGAGGTCCTAGAAAGCAGTCTGAGCATCCACACATTCAGGTTTAAGAAAGGATTTACCTCTCCCTGTTGGCACAAATGCAGTTGAATTGTTTTTCTGACAAAGGCCTACCTGCAAATTCATTGTTTTTCTCTGTTAAGGTCTTCCAAAGCACCAGGAAAGTGTGGTGACAACATTTCCAAGAGAGATTATATATATAAAGATGCCTTCCGGCATTTTAATATAAGTTCAATGTTGTCACAGCCTGCTTTCCCCTCACTTGCAGGAACCATAGACATAATTATCCATTGTAAGCAATTATTGATTATACATGCCACAGCACCAACTATTGCGAGGTACCTTGCCACTGTAGTCCCGTAACACGTAGTGCTCTTGCAGAAGTAAAACAACAGTAAAAAGGAGCATAGGCTGCCAGAGGATTTGTACCCACTCAACTGCTGTCCACAGGCATTGGGAAACACTGAACATTATAGACTGCTGCTATGTTAAAACTCTTTCAGAAATGAAAGGCTGGAGAAATGAAACACATTCTGATCACAGTGATCTGTACATACTGCATTCTAGCACAGGAGTACTACCATTCTACCCTGTGTTACAAACACAGTAACTATCAGACAACTGCAGCTCCAATACAGCTTTTAATCGTGCGCTGGCTGATTTTAACCCCTCTAGATCAAAGAGAGAAAAAAAACTCATTTCCCCCTCTGTGCAGGAAAGCAGCACTGCTTCTGCAGCGCACTGCCCACTGTTAACAAGAATTCTGGCATGGAGTTTATGAGTGGATATATCCTTATGAGGAAAGTTAACAAATAGCACAGGAAAAGCCTACAAGACAGAGAGAAAGGCTGTCAAACTGTCTGTAACAAAAAGCTTAGAGTTCCTGGAGTTTATTAATATTTAGCCACCCTCCTTAAGATTTGTTGTTTATTGTTGCTGTTCTCTCTATTTCTAAACAAGAAGTCCCTGAGTTTTCTTTATACAGATCATAAAAACAGTGAAGATACAAAGAAAACTAAGCCTGATGGATCACCTCTACCCCAATAGAAGCATAATACCTGGATGTCACCAGCTTTCCTTTTCTTTTTTCCTTTTCTTCCCTTCCTTTTTCTGTCTTGAAAAATATTTGGCCAGGGCAGACTGAAAATTGCCTAATGAAGTTCCAAAGTGGTAGAGGCAGAATTATCCTCAAATTATTTCTGGTCTAATTCAGGTTGCCCAAAGAAGAGGTAAATGCTTCATCCCTGGAGGTGTCCAAGACCGGGCTGGACAGAGCCTTGGGTGACATGGTCTAGTGTGAGGAATCCCTGCCCATGGCATGGGGCTGGAACTGGATAATCTTAAGGTCCTTTCCAACCCAAACCATTCTGTGATTCTAACAATTCTTACAAGGAACAGGGCTACAGTCCGGATAAAATGGTACTGGCTAATGTAGGAAGATAAGCTACACAAAATTAGATCTTTCTGAATCCTTCCTCTGATCTTTGAATTTTTACAGTTTCTTTTCAGCAGCCGTTCTCTCAACACCACCACCAATAGCAAGGAAGGTAGTTTTGGAGTATGTGAACGCCTCTGTAAATGACTGTTGGCTTTTTATGCCAGACGTGTTATGCTTTGCCTGGTTATTAATGCAGCAATCAATTACATTTTCTCTGATTAACTAAAACACAGAAAATATTTTCATGGCACATACAGAAGCGGGTCAAGATTAATTCTTTTGATTACAAAGGAGACAATAGGCCATTTATCAATTCTAATGTAACAATGAGACGCTAGGGAAGATTTTCTTGTGGCTGACAGTTAACTCGATTCTAAACTATTCCTTTTGCCATCTGTGGCTGGAGTTTTGCAAGAACGCTTAGTAGAGCTGTTTGGAGAAACACTGGTTGGTTTCCAGTGGTTTACACTGCCTAGGACTATTGCTGCAAGATCTTCATGAAAGGATTCACTGGAGCACACCACCAAATGCTCTCTTTAAAACCTAAGTGATTCTATTAAAGGCAAAACAGTGGTCTTGCAGCAACGCATGAAGGAAAAGTATTTTAAAACATTTCTTATCTCTTCAAGCCTTCCCCTGCACAGCTTTCCCCCACACTATTGTCACAAGAAGGCATCGCTGACAGCTCTGCAGGCTCCAGCAGGAAGCCACCCACACACAGATCCAGAAAAACTCTCCCTTGATAAACTGCCTTCTCCTGGCCAGGCCTCAGTGTGACGCCGCACCTCTTCCTACAGCAACACAGCGCTGGCAGGATCTCCCTCTGGGGACTCATCATCTGCCACAGAAAGCATCTTGCAACCAACAGCATTGCTTCCAGCACACTTACCTGCAGGACCCAGAAGCAGAGCAGGCTACAGTGCCTTTCATGAAGTCTCCCATTTCATCTCCTGCCTACCATACCATCAAAACACACTATGGTCACCAGAGGAGTGTTCCCCAGGGGTGCCAAAACCAGGCCAACTCTACTGCTTCCCCTCAGTAGCAGGGCATTTTATGGGCAGGATCAAGGAGCACATTCAAATAGAAGATGTAGTCTGATGTCAGTGACTGTATCGGAAAAACACAGCCAAAAAGAGACACATCAAGGTCAGTTGTGGACCTGCTTAAGCAAGTCTAGAGGATGCCATGATGATGATCCAAGAGCTGAAGCAGCTCTGCTCTGGAGCCAGCCTGAGGAGCTGGGCTTGCTCAGCCTGGAGATGAGAAGGCTCCTTAAGGGGAGACCTTAGAGCAGCTCCAGTGCCTAAAGGGACTACAAAAACCTGGAGAGGGGCTCTGGACAAGGACACGTGGAGACAGGACAAAGAGAATGGCTTTAAACAGAGATGGGAGATTTACATTAGACATCAGGAAGTTCTTCCCTGTGAGGGTGCTGAGCCGCTGGCACAGGGTGCCCAGAGAAGCTGTGGCTGCCCCATCTCTGGCAGTGTTCAAGGCCAGACATAGAATAAGAAATACAGATATACAACTCTTTTAAGGATTAGATCACTGTACTATATTTATCTTGTTTTCAGATAAAGTGTGCCTTTTGCAAGAGAAAACAGAGGGGGGATCCAAGGGATAAAAACCACTGCCACCAACTAAAGAAAATGTAACATTATTTCAGTTGTACCAGAGAGCAGACATATGAAATGTAAATACATGCAAAAATATTATTCATAAAGGGGTTTGGAGGTCTTAAGTAACTTTTTTTGTAAAACATGTCATTCACAGAATAAATGCAGATGTACTAAATTGCGTGAGATGTGATGCAATTCATCATAACTGATGTATTACATTTTGTGAGGATTTTTGACCCTCGTGTGAGATTACGTAGATCTTCAGTGGCTTCAGCATGAACAAATATGGCCAAGCAAGTGCATGAGAATCTTACGAAGCCTTGTACAGTATGCTCAGAAACATTTACCGCATCAGTGATGATTATACGATGAACATGCTTCACGATTATGTAAATTCCAACTGATGCCAAGTATTTCACTTTATGCAACGAGCAGGCACATGCTGGACTAATGACCCTGGAAAGCAATATACATCATCATTACCATTTCTTTCAACAAGGAGAAGTGTGCCAACAACTTGTAGTTGGCAAAATATGAGCACGACTCTTCAGTAACTGTTTGCAAAGGTAGAAATGGATCAAGGCTTCTAACAAGTGAAAAATCCTGGAACTAATACTTGTCCACAAAACAGGCTGAAACCAATACAAACAGAGCTCATGTTGGCATCCTGGGTATTACCTGTTACTTTCAGGTGCTGGCCAGTATTATTCCAGGTTTCCCCATACGGAACCCTCTAGATTAAAATTCAAAGTCTTTACCCATTGTAAAAAATGGGTAAAAGTGTTGCCACTATTTCTTGAGCTAATCAGCCATGACCAAAGCTCTACTTACAGGTGCTTCTAATACCCGTGCTGGGCAAATAAGCCAAGTTTTGTTTTGCAATCTGGCTTTACTTAATGCTTGACCTGATGGTGTCTCTTCAGACATCTACAGCAGTACCATGAAAGCCATTTCTCCAGCTTCTAATAGGATTACAAACAAAATCTCAATAGCTGCTTTTTCAAGCAGCAAATGGAAACTACATGTGAAAAGCAATGCAAAGCCTTTCTTTCCTTCTCCCAAAAGTCACTTAACTTTGCTGGAGTTCCATTATTATTCAGGACTGGTCTCTATTGGCGATACCTGGCTGTGACCAGTCCTGCTAGTCAGAAAACCTGCAGAACAAAACCTGCAGAACAAAGGCTGTCCATGAGCAGCACGCTGCTGGTGAAGTCTGCTCCCACAGAGAGCCAAACAAAGGCCGCATTTCGGAACCAGGGTTTGTCACCAGCCAAAAAATGGGGTCAAGGGTGTGGGGAGAATCAAGGTTCAGCACTGGAACCATCCATGCACCATGTGTTCTGCCCAGCACTCTTCTACCACAGAGCAGGCATCATGGGAACAGCTTCTGCCTGACTTGGGGTTTATATTTTCCACTTCTCTCTCATTATTGTCAATTGTTCTTGTTAGGAACAAGAAAAGAGTAGATTTTGACTTCAACATCTGAGCTGAGGCAAAAGTTTGTCTTTAAAAAAAAAGGCATTCTAAAACAAAAAGGAAAGAATAAGTGAAAATAAACAGTTTCATGTGCTTGGCTTTGAGATAAAACTTTCTTTTTTAACAAAAAAGGCACAAACCAGCTCAAGTTGTTTAAAAGAACACTGTAAGTACAAACTGCCATGGTAAAAAGCAACAACGTCTGCAATACTTTCAATACTAGCAGACTTTTATAATTACATTTTCTCTCCACAGTACAAGCTTAGCTCCAAACAGTACCTTCCAGACAATGCAAAGTGACAAAGACTCAAAGCAATACACTCCCCAGAATATTTCCCATATGAGTATTATGTTATATTTACTATCTGATGCATTTACCATGCTACCAGTGGCACATTCATGAAAAAGGCTGGATTTATTTCTAGCACATAAAAAGCCATAGAGCTTTCCACCCTCAGGGGACCAAGCTAATCATGGTACATTCAACTACCATATTCAAAACACTCGTTTAAGACAGCTCCATTACTTTCCTACTAAGGACAGATGGCTCTTGTAGCTGGATAATCCTCAATATGAGTTTATGGACTCAAAGAGTTAACAAGGACCCAGATATTCAGACATAAAAAAGCATCCTTCAATAGTCTTATTTCCACAGGCCAAGAGAGCACACAAAATTGCTCACCAGAGTCATATGTAACAAAACATTCCACGTTTCAAACCAAGGATGCATTAATTTTACTTAGAATTTCTCTATCTCCATCTTACATAGTTACATATTTAGCCAAATAGTGGGAATTTTCTCTTATTACATTCTCTACTCTCACTTTACACTCTCAGTATTTAGAATTCCAGTTTCCACTTCAGTCAGTGCAAAAAGGCCAGTTTTTGGAGGAGGAGGGCAGAAGACAGCTTTTCGGGGTATTTAAGTAAATCTACTGTCAGCTGTCTCAGATTGACCATCTCTAACCAGGAACAAGCTTTACAGCAGCTTGGTCTTCATTTTCTTCATTGACCTGCCTCTATTACCTGCAAGCTAACAAAATACAAAGCTTTCAAAGTGATCCATCCCCATTGATGCCAAATGGAAAACCTGTATTATACTGTAATGTCCCATAATGGCAATCCTGTTGCACAGGGTACTCTGTATGAAATAGACAGTTTGCAGTGAAAAAGGATTCATGCATTTAGATGAGCTCCTAGATAGCAGTTCTTCCTGGTGAGGCGCTGGCACAGGGTGCCCAGAGAAGCTGTGGCTGCCCATTCCCTGACAGCGTTCAAGGGGCTTGGAGCAACCTGCTGTCATGGAAGGGTCCCTGCCCGTGGCAGGGGGTTGCAACTGGAGGTGTTTTAAGATCCCTTCCAACCCAAACCAGACTGCAATTCTATGATTCCTTTTTTTTAAATGAAAATTGCTCCATCAACACTTCAAGTATCTAATTTGTGCAATGTAATAATAAACATTTCCTTCTCAGAGAGCTCTCTCTGTATTACTCTGAGGGTGCATTTTACAATATACTGCATTTTTTAAATCAATGTAAACACAAAATAGCAAATCCCCACAAGACAGGTTTTTACCCCAGCTCAACATATATGGGTGTCTTTCAGCTGAAGAGCAGTACATTGTAAGAGTGTGAAGCCTTTTCCTCAACATCTGGTACTTACGACAGGAACTGTTATATTATCAGAGAGTATAGAAATTAATCATCCAACTTCCGTAGACATACAGGTTTGGGATAAGAAACTAACAGAAATACCACGATTCATCACGTTAAGGAATTAAAACTGTGACGCTGTATGCGCAGACAGAGCAGTTCTCAAGGACAGTAATTTATTATTCTATAGGATGCAGATCAACACCCATCAGCTTTACAAACTGTTTCACTCCAGCTACTGTTCCTGCTGCACCTTTACCTCACAGAGACGAGGTTTAAATCAATACGTCAGAAAGAAGAAGAGATGATGTGCCACAGGAGACTCAGCTGAGATGCAAGTTCTCCTGGTGCCTTCCCACTGCCTGTGAGCCACACTCTCGGAAGTGCTCAGCACCACAACCAAGCAATCAAACTGTCCCGTCTCACTGCCAGTAACAGGAGCTGCAAATAATCAGCACATTTACAGATCTTGCACTGAATGCAAGAGCTGTGTAAGGAAAAAAATATTAGGCAGTGGAGGAGAAGGCTAAGGAGAAAACAGCGGCAAGCTCGGAGCTTGAGCATGCCTGAGGGTAGAATTCCAATTGAAATACTAACATTTACGCATATCACTGTACAGACAGTGTTTTCAAAAAGCAGAACAATAAAACCCCCACGAAAACCAGCCTTTGCTTCAGTACTCCCTGCTCTCATGCACACAACACGTGCTAAGCTTGTCTGATTTGCACACACCTGAAAGACAACTCAGTTGGGCAAGCTTCTGGGAAAAGCAGCCACACAGTGAAAGGGAAAGGGCAAAACTGAACACGACCTTAAATAATCCAAAGTGAGTGTTGTTAAATTGTTCCTTCAGCTTTACAATCACTCGTATGTGTTTGTTCATTGCAATGGCCACTCACAAATACCACTGAGGCGTGATAGAAATTATAGTGTTTCCTGAACATAAACTATTACAAAAAGCTACCATTTGTTACTAACAATGAACCAAGAAATGGCAACCCTCATATATCCCATCTGTCGAGATGGTAATGGGCCTATGCAAAACGCATTGCAGGGGCAGAACCCAATTATCTCCCTTTGTATCATTCGGTGCAAACAAAATTCAAGTCAACACGGGTTCCAGCAGCAGAAACATTCAAGACGAAGTGCAACTCCCAAGGTTTTATAATGCCAACCAGGTATTTCTTAGATTTTGAAATCTTTTCAGTACTCACTTCAAACTGATTTCACACAGTCTGAACTTAAATTAGAATTTCTATGTATTTCAGAGCTCTGCTAACCTATTTGGGTGCTGCTCTCAAGATACAGATGTTTGTCTGCCTCTGCAGTGTGAGATTTGGGGCAGTCAGGTTCTCTGTTGGCTTCAAAAATCAAAGCACAGATTTGGCAGAGCATTTTATCTTGTGCCTTTATAAAGTGTTTTTAAACCTAAACGTACATCTTTATCCCCTAACGCTAGTTGTGAACCTGGGCTCCTTCCAAGGACGGGGAAGCCATGTCAAGAAAGGCTGAGAGAGCTGGGTTTGTCCAGCCTAGAGATTAGAAGGCTCAGGGGGAGACCTTGTTACCATGTTCCAGTATTTAAAGGACAGCTACAAGGAAGATCCTATGATTCAAAATAATAAAACCACCAATATAGTGAGAAATTTAAAAGAAAAGCAGATCCCTAGATGAAACCTTACTAAGAAACCAGTAATTGTAAAATAACAAGGAAGAAAGTTAACAGCTGCAAGACAAAATTTGAATGAGTAGGCAAAAGTGATCTCACGTTACTCTATTGTATGACAGGAAAATAACAACAGCCTAGTCTCAGGCAGGGGCAAGAGCTTATGAGGCAGCAATGCAGTAATTCTGTATCCTTCTCAAAGTCTTGATGCTGCAGTGAAAGAGTCAACAAATGAGACCTCTTTACAAGTCTGAACTGCACTTTGGGGGACTGCTCACAACTACCTTCAATGCATGAGACTGGAGTCTCAAAGGTTTTTAGGTATCAGAAAAAGTAGTAGTTTTTAAGTTATGAAGGTATGATTGTTCAGAGGGATACTACTAAAACCTTAATGATCAGGGCAAGGGATCATGGTGAAGGGGAAAAAGTATCCAAGTTACCCCAAGCTTAGAAGAATGGGATCAAAGTCTGGACCAGGACTCAAAGTTTACAATAGATTCTAGCCTTTTCATTAGATCAAATCAAAACATGTGTTCCATGTGCACTTGGCATTGTAAGATCCATCTGCTACTCACACCCGTCTCTACTACAAGTACTTGCTTCAAGTTATTTCTTATGCACTAGCTTTGGAAAAGCAGTGAGCCCAGTAATTAGCCTCAGATGCTTATCTTAAATGTGCTTGCAGAGGTCGAACCAGCTCGACAAAGAACAACAAAAAAATAAGACAGAGAACACACATCTTCCACAAAAAAAGCCCTCCACTTTTTCTCGTACACTACTTAACTATAAACTGGATTTGAAATTGGTCTACTACAGATGGGTGTATAGACCCTGAAAGCAAACTGAGTATTACCTGGTTTCCTCTGCAACCCTACAGGACCAGCATCAACAGCAGAGCTAAGCTTTGGCTTTTGTTTCTTTGCTTGTGGAAAACCACATTCTCCCAAAATGTTCAAGCAGCCCTGCAGGCTTGAGATTAAAAAGTAAGCAAGGCTCCCAGAGACAAAAGTTGACTTCTCTGGGAGCCTACAAGCAGCCCTTCCACATGTGCTTCCAAGGACTGCACAGCTTATAATGCACACC
>JANRGW010007379.1:0-12921 GCA_024733675.1 Psilopsiagon aymara
CTGACAGAGAGCCTTTAAACTTGCACGTAAGGTTAGAGAAATGGAAACAAAATGCTGATCACTTTGGATTTACACTGACAGACACTTGAGGTATTTATCAGTCTCTTTATAAATGTTGGTATATTAATATAATTATGAGAAGAGTTTGTGCCAAGTATTTCACCCCACGGTTAAATCCTTTTGATGCAGATGAGGTTTGGCAGTAAAATTCTTTACAGTAAAGCTTGACATCTAGTGGCAAATCATCAGTACTACCAGAACCACGTCAATACCTCCATCTTTTAGAACAGGCGCATAATACTTATAAGAAATGCTGAGAAAAAGACAGTAGTTTTTTACTCTTGCATAAGCTCATTTAAATTCATTAAAGTGATCCTGTTAGTGTCTGAATAATTGAACTTTTATAGCTAATCAGCGCTAAGAATGCATGATTTTGACAGTAAAAACTTCTTAGTGATCAGAAAGCACTGTAATAATACAAAGCAATTTTTAGGATGTTGGAAATGCAAGATGATAATTGTAAGAAAGCAAAATTAAATTAATGGGAAAATGAACATAAGCAGGGCAGGAGTTTTGAAAGGGCCAAAGCAGATCTTTGACAGGGCACAGATTTTCTAACTCCTGACAAGGAAACTAATGTTTCCAGTAAAGCAGCTAATTTTGAACAGCTCATCTGTATATCTTTTCTGTCAATTTGAGGGTTTTGGGGCTTTTTTCCTAGATCTTGTTTGGCATGACTTTTCCTGCAAGTTGGTGAAATATCATAATCAGCAGCAAAATCTAATATCAAATTTCAATCACTGCTGATCACATTATGAAATAGAGTTCTCCACACTGTGGTCATACCTGCACTTTGCTAATCATCTCATCGTGCCTGGAGGCTGCTTGTAATTTGCAATGCTGTTCTTCAAATGTGCCTTCTTCCCCTGAAGGAGAACTCTTAAGCTTCAGAGAAGCTCTCAACACTAACAGCTTCAGGGTCTTTTACATACACTGCAGAGATTTTCTGAAATTCTTAACAGTTCCAGCTTATTTTCTAGGGGGCAGGGGGGAAATCTATCAAATGATGGAACACTTCATACCCATATAGTCATCAGCATTGATGAATTTACTATGCTTTGAGGAGCACTTTTTTCTTTTACTTTTGTTTCTTTAAAACAAGGAGTTATTACTTCACATATTTGAATTAAAACTAGAAAGCTGGCCAGCTAATGCAGATACAGCAGTTCACAGCAAAACCAGATTTTATTAACTCATACATTTTGGAAAGCACTGGATAGCAAAAGCCCAATATGTTGGTTTACAAGTTGAGAAACAAAACTTTAAAAACACCCCAAATGAAAAAATGACCAAATCAGAACTAAAAAAATTTTAAAAGTGTGTGTTTGTGGGTTGGGATCTTTGTTTGGTTGCTTGCCTTCTTTTGTTTGTTCTTTTTTAAACAACCCAGAAGATGTGTGTTGGGTAGGGGGATTTTGTTGGGTTTAATTTGCTAAAATGGCTCTTATAATTGACATCTTGGTTGTGGTCAGTCTGCAAAAAGATAAAATTTCATTGGGATAAATGAAGCAACCATTGCTTCTCTTAATGCTATTGCTTCGATCTGTTTTCTGTTGAATCAAAACCATCATACAGCTTTTGTTCACAACTGAAGGCTTATCTTATGATCAAATAAGCTCACTTATAAGCTCATGGGATAACATGACAGTAGCAAGGGTTTAGATAGCCCACTGTCTGGATTAGAGCCTTCAATGCTTGTATTCATTTCTTGCTTAAAACTGGCCCCTGGGATTTTAGAACAAGTGTGCAATTCTGTATCACTGAAATATCAAGCTCTGTGACTTTAGTGAGATCTTGAAATAATTAGCATTTAACTGGAAATATTACAATATTGCCCAAGGCATGTAGGGTTGCATTGAAAAATGCTTGGCTTTGGTATAACTAAACATATCCCCGTTTATCTGTAGTGCACCATGACATAGAAGATGCAGTTCATCAGTATGACAATCATTTCCTTGCAAAGGCAGCCTTAGAAAGTTGTGGGTGTGTGTAATCAGTCTTGATGTATCTTGAAGAACTAGGGAAGAGATGAGCACAGCTGCATAATTGACAGTGACAGAGACTGGAAACAGACCCCTTCACCATGACTGAAAGGCAGAGAGATGCCATTCATGGATCAGCATTTGGCATATGGGGAAGAAAAGTACATGAAACCAAGCCTTCTGGACAAATCAGCCAGGTAAGGGGCTATCTTAGCCCTCAAAATAGCTCTTCCATAGAGATTCTCTGTGAATAGATCATTTCAGGTTTTTCACACAGTTCTGATTTCTAGACCAAAGCTGCAAACTTCCTAAACAATGCACTCAAGTTTTTTCACCACTTCTCTTTCCATCTCCCAGCACATTTGTAAACTGTTTTAATTATTTAATGTAATGAGCAACTTGTAGTTACTGTGGTTCCATTTCTCTTTTGTAAGCTTTACTAAGGAGGAAAGCATCTGCTCCAGGACCTGACCTGCTCTATCCACAGCCAGAATTATTACTCAGCCTGCACAATTAAAAAGCACACCTTGGGATGGTATGAACAAACTTTCTCCAAACAAGCAAGCGCTTGTCATAGTGTCCACAAATATTGTGGTCATAAAGGGTTAATCCTGAGTCTTTAACTTCAATTGTGTGTCCAAAATATCCTAATATGTTGTTATAGAAACCACTTCCAGGCTTTAAATCTTGAATCATGATTATTACCATAGTAACCACCACTGCACACAGGCAGGAGAGAAAAAAGGCGGTTATACAAATATTCATTTCTATCAAAAAAAGCCGATCTTGTTTTCAAGTACATTTGAATCAGCAAAACCAAGGAAAGTAAATTAACACTCATTTTATGAAGCAGAGCTATCGTATATTAGTGGAAGAATGACAACGAATAGCATTAAAATTTCAAATGTTGTTTAAGAAACACTTAAAACAATCTGTGATTCACATTACAGAACTGGTTATTAAATCAATGCCTCCATTTCACTGGTCCCAAATATTTCTGCAAGCTCACAGTAGTTTGGTGCTGTTTCTGAGAATGAACGCCATTACTGCTGGCTGTCATCCTCCTTTCCTGTCATTTTACCTTTGTGCTGTCCCAGGCTTCCTTACCCCATAAGCACCTCAGCTGTAGCAGTCATCCTTACAGTTGTGCTGACCGTACTAACACAGCCACACTTTGACAGGCTTTCCTACAAAGCAGCCATGCACTGACTGTTTTACCACAGGGTGGTGAGATGTGGTAGTTGAAGGCACTCGCTTGGTGTGAGTACATGAGCACACTTTTGGCTGCTTTCTGGCTCTTGCAGAAGTGCAGGACAATAAAACAAACACATAAAAAATGAGGTGAATGTTTTCTTCTAAAAGTAAATATATTTTTTTTTTTGTCTCTCATTTCATGTTACATCATATTGCAGTGTCTGTGCTGGGAACAAGAGGAGAACCAGGCCTAAAGGCTCAACAGGGCTCCTATAGATTGAATTTGGAGATTTTTGGTTTAATTGGACATCAAGGCACAGCGCTATCAGCAATGAAAACAGACTGATCTCTAATGTGAATAAAAGAGTTTATCCACTGTTTCTTTTCATTCAGCACTACAGAGCTGCAGTTAAAGTTGATAGTGCATAGTGATCATCATGCTTTTACTATGCACAGATATTTCTATTTTTGCAGAACAGTGGCTGATCTAGCTCAGAAGGTAGCTTATATTCATTACAGTAAATGATGTAGACACTGATGTAGAAACTGAACTGAGTTCTGCTGCGCAATCTCCACTACTGTATACATTCTATCTCAATTTAACTTTCCTTTTTAATAGTTCCATGGTATGCCTCCACATTCTTATCTTCTAAGTCTGAAGAAGAGTAAAGACCTGAGTGTTAAAGAAGTGTTTCTTCTTCCTTTAGAGGAAATGAATTTTCTTTTTAAGTTGAATTCACACAGCAGAATTTATTCTTTATAATACAAAACAGGATTCCTCTGCACAGGGACATGCAGATAAATGGACAGGTGAGCAACAACCATGATACGTGGTGGTGGGAACCTGGGGGCCAGCTTCAAGTTTGGCATTCTACCAGCTTTTCAGGGGCAAATAACATGGAGAATGTATTGTGCTCAAAATCTGAAACAGTTTTATTTAAGTGGTAAATTCAATTGCTTATAGGAAAGATGTGGTGATTCTGCAGGTTAAATGTCTTTGTCACAATGATTCAATCAATCTTTCCTACCTGTGCTGCTTTTAGGGCTTTGTTAAAACTGAGGACGTTCTCAGCATACAACTCAGGATACAGAGCCGTGTGTGTAAAGATCTCTCCTGTGATATGAAATGTTTCACAGATATAAAGACGGAAATAAAGAGAAAAAAAAAACCTAGGTAGTTTAGTTAGGAGTGTGAATTACGCTTTATACTTTAAAATGTTACCCTGTATTGCTTGTCATTAGTGAGGTTTCTCAGCATGCCTAGATGGGCTTGCTGGGATGGGTGGATTTGTACGGCTTTCATGAAAGATGTGGCTCCTGCCTTGCTGTCCAGAGGAACAAACATGGCAGCATCAAGCCTCTTAAAATTAATAGAAGCACAATCTGCTGTTTCCAAACCTGATATCAGAACCCAGTGAGGGGTGCAAGTGGTGGTGGGGAAGGGGAAAAATGAAAGCAATGCTTGGAGTTGGAAAGATACCACCTGTATTCACAGCTACACTAAGGAAAAAGGCTAAAACGTACACCTTGGAAGCAGGCACATGTCAAAATAATGAGGGAAATGGTGCCAGAGGTGAAAGGGGTTGCAGAAAGACCAATGCATGGTCTCCCTTCTTTGCACCAATGGGGGGATTTTTAGGAACACAGAGGGAATAACACAGCATAAAATTGTCACTTTGTGAGTTTGGGTGAAATCCAGTCGCTCCTGGTTCTGTTTGAATTATAAATAGTGGAAAATAGGGAGCAAAGGAGCTGTTGCCTCTCAAAGAGGCCAAATCTCACCTTGAGAGCCATAAGGTCTCAGCTTCTCAGGGGTCTGGAAAGAGTTTATGGTATTTTGCCTTTGTGTAAGACAGAGGCTCCCAGCTCCCAGTGAGCTCTTGGCTCCCACTGAATTCAGTCTCAGCAAGCAGCTGGGGGCTTTGCTGAGCTGAGAGATGCTCCCCCTCACTGCAGACCATCTACCGCTGGTTTGCAGCGCTAAGATTTCATTTAGGTCAGAACATGCAAGCAGCCATGCTGCTACTGTGCTCAATTACGAACATGGGATAGAAAAAGCAGTCCGAAATGCTGCCTATTACTGTTAAATCTTTGATCTGCTGAGCTTGGTTTAGAGGGACTGAAAAATGAGTTCAAAATGGACTTTAGGTTGAAGTTCGGTGTCCACGTGTTGTTTGCTTTTGAAAGCTGTTAGGTGTACTCTTCAGTCTCCTTTACCTGTGTTTGTTTCCTCCACTTCATTATCTCTTATCTTAATATGAAAAGAGTATACAGCAGAGCTTCTGATATAAAGTAGCACATAAAGGTGCTATGATTTTAAAACATAGCCTCAAATGCCTTTAATGCTGACTGAGATGTGATTTCTTTCCATGAGATAAAACTGGATAGGCTTAAAGCTTTGGTTGCTGGGAATTCGTCATACCAGCCTTTAATATGGGGCAAGAATTTCTCTTTGGTGAGAGATTTCTTCAGCCTCACTTCGCAAATCACAGACTTCAGAAAATTAGTTTTTTTGCCTATGTAAGTCATGCTTACATCTTGGCTTCAAGAAAATAACGTGTATGATCGCTGGTCAAATCTACTACACTAGTGAATAATAGGGAAAATCTTATTGCCAGGTATATTACATAGCCATTTGTTCAGAACCATGTTTTGATGACTCCCAATTTAATATAGTCTTGACAAGAATTTGGTTTTATGGCATTTGGATAGCCAGTAGATCCTACTAAGGCACATCATATGAGATGCATCATATCTCTTCTGCACAGCCAAATCTCTAGCAATAAAATGCATATTCAGAAAATGGTGGGGTTTAACCTGCTAGAACATGGGGCAAAAAACATGGCAAAACATGTAAAGGTTTTTATAGATCTATTCCTTTTCCCAGCTGGTGTACTACACTCCACTTTGAAGTCTGTAGGGAAATGAATGTTTTACAGTTTCTAGGTGCAAAGCTGTGTACTGATGTGTGCAGATGTTGAGACTGCCACTAATAGATTCTCAGTAAGACAGCTGAGAACTAAACGTTGCTGAAGCCAACAAAATGCAGCAGAATGGCAAGATCAGCTCCAGCTTTAGACTAGTGTCACACTGATATCCATAGCCACTGGAGTCATGCTGTCCCTCCAGGCTTGTTGAATGTATAGTCATTTCCTCACACACAATTTTAGTTATATCCTATGTAACAGTACTCTCATATTAAAATCATGATTGCTTCTCCTGTCTCCCCAGACTTTAAAAAAGTAATCAGCCCTGTGGCAGATGAGCATTTTGTTGCTGGAAATAAGTACACTGTGATTCAAATGCCATGGGAACCAGAAGAAAGTTTCAGTGCGGCTATGACACACAGTACAGGGAAAGCAAGGTCATTCTTTTCCAGCTTAAACTTTTAGAGTTCACATTCCAGCCCTTTCTGCTAGTTACTAAATTCTTTTCAATAGAAATCACCTACAATTAGCTCTGCATGAGCTAATTATCAGTCGGGATTCAGGGACCACTTGGGAAAAGTCGCAGCTCCTGTATCATGGGACAGGCCAGAGTCTTAACAGGGAGAACTGGCGCAACCAGTTTCCATCTGCTCTCTTGCGGAGCTCCTGTGCTGACAGCAGTTACCAGCAAGGCCAAAGTCATAGCACTGAGATTGATGAAGAATAATGATGTGATCGTGATCTGCACAAGTTGCCCTCATTGACCTCATACAGATAAAAATAAGGCACAGGCCCAATAGAAGGATGCTATAATGTGAACTTCTGTAGAAGGCTAGTCTTTTGAATGCTAGTTTCACAGTCATGGCTCTGCCATAGTGTGGTAGCATTCCTGACCTGCAAACAGACTATAATGTAGCATCCTAAAAAATCTACTTGTAACAGAAGAAGAATGAATTTGTTTTGTGATTTTACAACATTTTAATTCCAGGGTAAGATTAGAAGCAGATCCTAGTAAGGCTCTAACCTGCATGACATGAAATTACAAGTCTCAGTTTGTAAACCACCATGGCTTCCTCTCCCCTGATTTGAAGACCTGTTTTCTGATTAATGGTGAAATCCTATGTTCACCCTCAACACACACCATATATTGCACTGAGATGTTATTCTGCTACCTCCACCTTTCCCTAAGAGCTTTCCTTGGGGACCTTGGGAACATGCTAAGTAATAAGCCTCTCATATCAGAGAAGTATCAGTAAAAGACAAATCGTTTCTATAAGTCTAATGTGGTGGTGTGTTTTATAACAAAACCACCTGCCACTAGGGCATTAAATATCTGCTGTAAATGAAAAGGTATCCAGCAAGCCTTCATCAAAATTAGATCAGTCAAATCTGTGCCAGTAAAATGATACAAAATTTAAAACCATGAATAAATACTCTCCTGTAGCAATCAGTATAGCAGTGACATTTCTCAGAGTTTTTAAAAATTATTTTACTTCCCTGTTATTATTCTCCTTTATTTCCTCTGTTTATTTAATTTAAGTGGTCGATCTGAACTCGTCTATCCTTCCTTTCCTAGTTTTCGCTTTTCCACCTTAGATTTTTTCTATGCACTCTTCTTTTCTTCATCTGGGGCGTGATCTAAAGCAGACTTTGATTTACCAAACAGCAATAGGAAGTTACAGCAACTTTGTGTGGCTGGTAAGTAAGTCTGCAGTTACTACAGCCCCAGAACACAAGGTCACTCACAGCACCAGCTCAAGGAGGTAACACAGATGTCTCTGGAGCTGTGTTGAAGTGCTCACACTCCACAAAATGATCCAGAGGATGATAAAGATTCCCTGGCCTCCTGTTCCCCTGGATATAAGCTTTAATCACCCCTATTGTAGTGACAGTGGAGTTTTTTGTCACACAAATCTCCTCTTAAGACACAGGAATTGCTCAGGATGTTGGTGGTGTAGTGGCTGGGGAGCAGAAGATAAGATGATAAGACTAGTGAATAGGAGGAGAGAACTGAAGCCTTCACAGCTTGACATTGAGAAGCTTTCTCTATCTGAAGAAACTTTGGTGCCATCCAGTGATGAAAAAGCAGGAAGAATACCTTATCCGTGGGGAAGGGCCCTTCCTCACAACTGGATACTAGTACGTACTTATCAGTACAGAGTACACTATAGGGCAGCATCCTGACCCTGTTTTGTATTAAATTATGATATATAAATAAATGAGATCTGTGCAACAGTAAAGGTCTAGCCGGGAAAAAAACAAGATTTCATGGCAACAATGAATTCGTGATAAATATTTAGTGACTGTATTGCTGGGAGCATTTTTTTGCAGAGAGCTCTATGACAGGACTTGTTTTTTGATCCCAAAGGGCATCACACAACATACTGTGCTGAGAGACTGAAGAACAGATTGGGAAGTAATTCTCAGTACTTAATACCTAGGGATTCTCAAAAAGCAATTTTCTCTTAGGATCACATTCCCTTTGATCGTTTGGATTATTAATTATAGATAGGCTTGAACAGAACAAGGCACTGCAACTGTATTCCTCATTTAAAAGGCACAAAATATCTTACTTAATTAGAGATTTAGCTGTGGTGTCCTTTCAAGACACTTTGGTATTGATCTGACTGTAGCAGCCTACTGTAACAAGTATTATTCCGTTAATAATCAAGGGAGCTTGTAGGCATAGCAGTGTAGGAAGGATGCATCAAAATGTTTGTCATTTAGCTTGCCTGGGCAGTTGGAGTATCTCCATCCAGGATAGCATTTAAACCATAGATTACAGTCTGTAGTTTAAAAGTGCCTGCATTTATGTGTAGCCCACTCCTTTGTGCCATTTTTCTTTATTGGATCCAGCCCATGCTTCAAGTGACCTCAGGCAGATGCTTTTAAGGTTTAATTTTCTCTCTGGATGAATTGAAGCATATTGTTTCTGCCAATAATTGTTTGTGTCGTATCTGTGCTTTAGTTATAATGATTAAACCTATGAAATTCAGCACAAAATTAACCAGAATGCATATGCGCATGCTCAGTTCACTCTTAGCATCATGTGTTCATTATTACATGTGTTGATTTGTTCCTGAAGAACGGTTTATTTTTGTACATTCTGATGTCAAAAGAAGATTTTACTGACATTTTGTTCACCCTTCAACCCTAAATATAAATGCTAGAGACATGTGGGAATTACTGTATTTTCCATGTATTGCATTTATGGATTACACCTGAGAAAGCAGAAAGCTTAGTTCTCCATCAATATTGGTCTGATTCCTGTTGGGGTGGATATGCAGAGCCAGGTGAAGGTCTGGCAGAAGATTACAAATTAGTACCTCCAGTCCATCACCTTTACTTGGCTCATTAGGGAGCTAATTGGAGGGGGCAAAGAGGGAACGGCCTAAGGTTTCTTATAGCTCTGGAGCCCAAGTCTGTGCAACATCATTTGTGTTTCTGTTGTCAGGCTAGCCCTGAAGTTTAGGAGATTCTGATTAAGAGCCTATGCCCTGTGAGGAGGGAGGTTTAGTGCTTGGTCATCAGCCCTGCTGTCCATAGGCTCTCTGAGAAAGGACTGAGTTTTGCAGGAAAGGGGGCAGGCTTCAGACTGTCTTCCCTCTATAATTAAATTTGAGAGAAGAAAACAAGCTGCAGTAACAGAACAGGAGAGGAATGACTATGCTGGAAAACTAGTGATTGTCTGATCTGCTGGGAACACTGTGCGTCACTTACAGAGCTGATGTGCTCCATTCTGCTTTGCAATGGACATGCTTTCATTATGCTTTCCAGGTAACGCATGGATTGTGTGCATGCAAGCATAATACAAAGTAGTTTTTATAAGTAATTTTTCTATCATGAAGGTACTCTTGTACATACCAAGAATTTGGATTAGTATCAGAGCTATATATGCAGAGATTAATTTTATGGGGGAAAAAATTCCCAAAACACAAAACAAAACAACCAAACAAAAAAAAATCCCCAATAAAAATGTCACACGCACCCCTCCACGGCTCCTGGTGATCAGAATTCCTACTCAAAACAGTAGTAATTTTGTCAAATTGTTTAATCACAAAGTTTAACTTGTCAAGGTCATACATGGTCTTTAAGCACTTCATCGCATCCTTACTATCCTAAAATAGTTCAGAATTTGCTTGGAAGGTTAATTCAACCAAAGGAACACTCAGCAGTTAATAGACTTACCCTACGCATGATAAGGGTTTTGATTTTTTGCCTATTACGACAATGCTTGGCATTTGATAGATTGATCATTAGGGAGTGATGCTTTCTTTCTAGGCCGCTCTTGTCAAAGTTGTGAACCAACAAACTGATACTCTGGTTTTATTACTAGCAAAAGGAAGTAATGCTCCAGCTAACTTGTTGCAGTAATCTTCTCCCTCTGTACCACTTCAGCCTGGATGGCCCCAAAAGGGGCCACAGTTTGAATGGCATGCTTATGTGTCCCTGGAGAGCTCCCGGAGTCAGCATTTCACAGTAATCCACTATACCTCGCTCCCTGGGAAGTGGGCTGAAGCCGCTTTCATAAAGGACCTTGAACTGATGGAAGTAAGAGGGATTGTCATTTAAGAACATCTACATTTTAGCTACAGAATTCACAACTGCCATCTTTGAGATGGCTTTTGCCAGCCTCGGCTGAAGGCTTTTATAAATCAGTTTTTATTAAATACTCCCTAGGTGTGTAGTTTTGAAAGAGCAGAATCTTATTCTCACTAGTCTGTAGTTCTTCACAGTTCCTCAAGAATTTTCATAACACTTTTCCTTTTTCTTCTCTGTACTGTCATGGCTGTTTGCTGCAGTGATTGAGTTTTCAGAACTGTCAGAACAATGTCAAGACAATGTGAAGACAGTGTCAAGGCAAATATAGAAGGGTGACAGTGTGAAGGACGGAAAGAGAAAAGAGCTGTCAGTACTTGGAGTGCTCTGTAGGGGAAATATTTCGATGATAAAACCATTGTCACCATGTGCTGCGCAATGCATTTAATTAATGTATTTAAGCTACTACAGTATGAACACATCTGGATGAAACTTGGAGATAAAGAAGGACTTAAAGCAGTTTACAAGGATGCCTTTCCTCCCTAACTCTTGTCCTGCAGCGTCTTCTAGACCATGTTCCAGTCCCTAACATTCTACCAGTACATCACCATTGTGATTTAAACTTCAGACATATTAACTTGTAACAAGCACACTTCTGAGAAAACTGAAGAACAAGAATAAAAAATGCATTTTTCTCTTTCTAAAAAGCATGGAAAGATATTCTATTGCCCACCTAGAGGAAGGGCTTTTCCAGCTGCTGTAATTCCAAGATACTTTCTTGAGTGCCTGAGCCACAACCTCAGCTTGTGGCACACCATGATTGTGGCAACAGTCTAGAGCACAATCTAATTGCATTCTGAGTTCAGCACTGCAAGGTGCCAAGTATCCTGCTCCTAAGACAGTGCAGACTTAAGGCACATACTTACTTCAGCCCCACAAGGGTTTGTTTGGGTTTGGGGATTTTTTTCTGAATATCCTTGGAAAACAGACTCATTTTCACAAGGGCAAATACAGGACAGATGTACAACTCTTATGGGACTCAATTCTGGCACCAAAGCTCTGTACAGCAGTATTTCTGCTCTGCTGAAGGCATTTGCAGAGTAAAGTGCTATGCACCATTAGAGCAGTTATTAGGGTTTAAAATTAAGCACTGGTTTTGTAGTGGGTCTGTGATTTGCTCTTTTTGTGTGTGTTCTGTGCCTTCCTTCTCAGCCTTAGAGGTGGGGAGAATTAAGGAGTTTCTTACTATTTCTGTCCTGTTTCTGCACATCAGGATAATCAGGTACGAGAGGATTTAGGTGGGCAGTAGTCAAGATCATTTTTTAATTCTGGAAAAATAAGCCCCCACTGATAGTGACTTCTAAATGACTTTGTAAGTACTGCTGAAGAGGTTTAAGGAAAATGAACTCCTGAACAGTTTCCAGGGAATAATGTACTCTAAACTCCCAAAATACTTCAGGGAGAGTATTTTCAGATCTAAGAATTGGATGTTAACTATTTTATTTTATATAGTAGTGCTAACTATTCTGTCTATACATTGCGTTCACATATTTATTATCATTTACTCTAAGTAGGTTGAATAGTTAACAGGTTTTCTTACTTGTTGCCTTTGAAATAACTGAGAATACCTACAGAAATTCTTGCTGTTCTACTGTTATCCCATCCCTGGTTTATGTCTATTTGCTGTTCATAATGGCACAGGTAACTTTTAGATGAACTTCAGATTTTATCCACATCTGCAGCAGCAATGTTCTAAGCTGTTTAAACTGATTGTAGTCTGAGTTACACACTGCTGAAGGTTGCCCAGTTACGTTTTGTTAACCTGAAAATAGTCTGCCATTTTGAATTGAGAATCAGCTAGAGAAGAGTGTGTTTCTTGCCTGGGGCCCAAATGCCTCCTTCCATTAGTGTTCACACCTCAGCCATCATGTGCCTCTAGTAATCACTGAATCTCACCAATCACAAAGGATAGTCCGTAAGATGGGAAGTTAGTGACTGCAAAGAGTGTATTGATCCCTTCACAAAAGCAGGCTAAGAATTATCAAATAAAATAAGTGATATACAAAAGAAATCCTTACAGTTAGCAATGACATTTGCCTAAATTTGCTGTAAGAATGAATAAAGAATTGTTTTATCTTGAAAAAAAAAGAAAAAAAGATGACAAATATTTGCCATATTTACAGATCTCTCAGGCTCAACAAAAATCTGGAAAACTGAGT
>JANRGW010007379.1:13021-40761 GCA_024733675.1 Psilopsiagon aymara
TCCAATACAGCTATATTTATATGTGTGTATAACATATGAAGCGAGAAACACAAGATCTAAATTTAGTGACAGAGACCATTTGGATTGTACTCAGCTCTCTCGCTGCAAACAAGGCATTCAACTTGCCCTTCTCCAGCTCAGCATTCTCACCTGCGAAACTGAGATGCTGCCTGCTTGCAGACTATAAGGCTCAATCTGTTTATGTTTTGTAAGACGTGCAATACTCTTCACGAGGAAAAAGCTGAAAGTTTTACTATGGAAAAGAATTCCTCTGCACATTTGCGAGGAACAGCAAGAATCTGAAAGAAGCCTGCTCCTCCAGACTTGCATGGCTGCTGGCTTTGGGCACTATCACACCTTCAGTGATAACTTTAAAGTCAGTAAAATTCTTTGAGAGAGTCTAAACTTCAACTCAATGTGCCAGTGGAAGCGCTAGGACGACAAATGTGTTTTACAAGATGAAGTGCTGGACTAACCTTGAAAATGAAAGCAAAGCCCTCACTTTTAGCACAGAAAAATGTTAGATTGCAAGACTTCCCTTGAGAAGCAGAACTAATTAGTGATGATTAACAGAAATGAGGCTGGACTAGGGCATGACTGCAATCTGAAAGGCTGAATCACTGGATCCCTCATTGAGGTCAAGATCTTAAAACCAATAGAATTTTTTAAGGCAAGCAACAGTTTTTGCAGCTGTTCCTGCGGCAGATGAACATGCATTACAACATTCAAGCTCTGTTTTGCACAAGGGTGTTTCTTCTGTGTTAAGGCTGTTTTCAGCCTTGAAGTCAGAATACATTTCTGAGCATAGATTTTATTCAGGATCATGTTTGCATTTCTCTGTGGGGGGGTCTGAAGAAATAGTCACCAAGTGTGCAGTCAAGTGGTAACACTGGGGATTTTAGATTCATTTTTTCATGGAGCTAGTAAATAAATATTCTTTATTTCCTTTAATGCAATCTCAAATATACTTTGCAGTCTTTTTCCTCATACTTTCCACTTCCCATTTTTTCCTGTTACTAGACATCTTCCCACAAACTCTAAGGATCTTTTTATTACTGAATGGCAATAAATGTTCCAGAATTGGTAGGACAGTACTTCTGATATGCTCCCTGAAATGAGTGCTTTCCCAGCACTGTAGTAATGGGCTCAGCTAAAATGAAAATGGCTCACATGGAATGGACAGGGTTGGAAAGGAATTCTGGAGATCTAGCCCAACCCATTTTTCTCATAATTTCATCAACTAGAGCAGAAAGCTCAGCAGCTATCAACAATGATATGTCTATTCCTCAGAACTTTCCTTAATGACTTTGTAAAAATCCTTTATTTTCAGGAAGCCAGGTCTACTGTAAGCATGTGTAAGCACATGTCTGTGGTTAATGGAAGTGCTGGTGCCCATCAGTGATTTCGGATAAGAAGCAGTGACCCATGAAGACTGGGAATTCTTCAGGCTGATTCAGAGTCCCGGCATAAAAATGTGCAGGTTTAAAAGAAGACAGGGAAATCAGTCTCAGCTCCTTAGGTGTCTGCAGATATTCTAATAAAAGCAGGGAAAGCGTTCCTCTCTCTATAGAGAAGTTGACATGTAATGTCTGAAACTGAGACACAATTAAACAGTGCTGGCAAGTCACTGTGTGGGTTTCCTCTAAAACAACATGTTTCTGTGTTAGCCCTACGAAAAAATTATGCAATTCAGGATGCAAACTGATTTGTGATTGCTGTTTATTTGTTGTACAAAAATCCCTGCAAAGTGTAATAACAATCTCCATTTTATTTTAGTAGTAATGAAGAATGCAGTTCTCTCAAAGTTTGAGCTGGGATATAATGAGCAGAAGTGGTTGCCAGCCAATCAATTTCTTTAATTAAGATTAAAGAATGTAGTCCTACTTCTGTTCATCTCAAGTATCTCTAAAGTCATTATTCTCTATCCACTTGAAAAGAAGTGGATTACAGCCAAAAACTTCCTGGATAGATAAATCAAAGCCATGTTGATCCTGACTGGATGTAGTACAGCAGCGTCTTCACTGAAACAGGCGGACTTCTAAAGTTAAATCAGAATAAATAAAACTGAAATCAACTCTGCTGAATGCTGTTCACAGAATATGAGGAATACCTAAAGTATATGTATATTCTACAGTAGCAAAACCATTGTCAGCTTGGAGATGATGGCTGGGGATATAGCAGGTCCACTGTAAGCTACTTTCCTCAGTCACTGAGCAGTGGGAATGCTTCCAGAGATCTACTGGAACAGAAAGTGCCCATATGAATCTAGAACTGGTGGCCACTTCCCCAAACAAAATGACATGTCTGAAGGAGTGCTGGGCTATAGTAGAAATGATGTAGTAAAAACAAACCTGATTTTGGTCTGCTGTGTGTGCAGAACTGAATCTTCTTCCTTACTTCTTTCCATCACTTGTCAGATCATTAGGTCAGTCGGTTTGCCGGAAAGATTTTATCTCGATTCTTCAATGGCATTCAGCGCCAGTCCTTCCTTCAGTTTAATCCCATGAAAGTTTTCCACAAAATGCCTTTCAGTTTTGTCACTTTGCTGCTATGGACAGTGGTGGAAGTTTGAAGTTGTCTACTTGTCTTTCAGGAAATCCATTGTTCTTTGGAAACAGCCTTTGGAATGTGCAAATGGGAACTGATTTTAGTCACTTTGCTCCTGCACTTTTCCATGAGCTCCAAAATGGGTGGATGTTAGACTGAATTGAATCAGACATTTAAGACGTACTCCAGAGAGTACAGAAGAGATAGTTCTTGCTATATCAAGCAGAGGGCATTTTTACATGGATTGAGGCTTGTAAAATGTTCAGTACCATTAGCAGTGAATAAAGAATTACAAATGTCAGCTGTGAAACATGGTAATGGGAGGTAAGTCTGAATTAGTGAGTCCTACAAAATGTTGGCCAGATACTTGCTTTTTTGCAGTTGCACTGTGGAGCCACCTATTTGCATTCTGCTGTCATGATGCATACTGCTCAAATACATACACAGATAGTGCTCAAAGAGGCTTGGACTATCATTCCCACAAACGTATTTTCATGTTTTCTTACATTTTTAAGGTAGGAATCAGTGGAGATTTACTTTCAACATTCGTTTAACTTCTGCTTTTTGGATTGAACAGGAAGAGCCTAAAAGGGCTTTACACATTTTCATTGCGTTCAATAGCTGAGATGTAATCTCTGATATATCAGTGTCAATCTCTGGCTGCTTCTCTCACTGTCACTGTGTATTTCTTTTGTTATGCAGCTTCTGTTGCATATCTTACAAGGCTGGTGCCTGCTCTCTGTGTATATTATCCATGAGGCTATCAAAGAAAGGTAAGGGACTGCTGGAAAAAAGTAGGTATGTGTACGACTTCTTTGCTCTGTGCCAGACCTTAACAGGTTTTGCCCTTTTTATAGTTCTTGGAGTCAGCAGACTCAGGAATGAATTACATATCACATGGCTGTGTCTTGGCCACTGCAGTCGAGTTGCATCTTATGTAGCCCATAATTAACATTTCCAGAACTGTGTATGTAATTTTTGGCTTCAGTTTACACTTCCACCCTACTAAAATGGGGCCACCAGCAGAATACTGTAGTATATTTACCACTGCCTGCTTGAATTTAAGGGTGAGACCCTGGAAAGATGCCCGTATAAATAAGAAGGTATAGGTAGGCAGATGCAGACAGAACTCTTTTTGCACGCTTTGAGCCAGCTCTAGTACAGGTGCATTTGGCTGTGTTAGCACACAGCTGATCTAACATGCTCTGCCTCTCAGCCTGATCTTGGATTCAGCAGAGTGCTAGCAAAACTACACCATTTCTGCAACAGAGGTGGCAGACATTCGAGCAGCAGCAAGGTTCTGACATAATCTCAGGGACCTTTTTCCAGCTGTTAGGAGGTTGGTGAGTTATACTGCAGGCTTTTTGCTGGTAACAGAGGCTGATCTCTTCTTCAGCTGTCTGGATGCTTGACCATGTTCAGATTCATGGATGATTAATCATAGCTGGAGCAGTGCCACAGCTGCTTTTTAGGTACCTACAAATTGCCACAAAGCTTAGCAAAACATATTTGAAGCTACTGCTGTATACAGATGTATTTCAAGGCTAGATTATTACTGTGAGAGTTTTGCATTCCCTGCTGCAATCCACACTCAGTGCAGGTTACTTAAATTGCAGCTGCTTGGGTCCTTGCAGACTGATGATTGTCTATTTTTCTGAGTTCTTGCTTTGGCTTCCTGTCAAATCATGTTGGTTTCAAAGTCCTCTAGCTCGCATGCTAAGAAAGGAAGAAATGTGTCACAGATAAATTCAGAGCTAGGGCCCTCCTTGTGGATCGAAGAACTAATGAAGTGCTTTGTACATCCCTGTTAGAAATCCCAACAAGGGAGAATAGGAACTACCAAGGGAAGAGTGTGACCAACATGTGCTGCCTTTCATCTACTCCTATAGCTCCCCTGGCAGTCTGAATGTGAATTAGAGCAGCTCTGGGCTTAACTACTTGAGAGGGCATTCAGCCTTTGGTAGTCCCAAAATACAGACATAGCGGTATCTCTCAGAAACTGCCAGCAAAGGAAACATCTGGCCATTGTGTCCACGGCTGAATTCTTAAGTTGGGGTATGCAGGTTAGTTTGTTTACCCACAGTCTTGATCCCAACCACTGTGACTGAGGGCACTTTGAAGGAATGCATCCTGCCTGCAGACTCCTTGACTAATGCAATTAAAGATGCTTTGTCTGTCTCATTATTCCAGGAAAAGGTTAAGGCAGCAGGATCCCAATATGCTCAGCCTTGGGCAGGAAAGCAAGAGCAGTAAAAAGAAGCAAGGAGTTTCTCCCTCTGGGTATTTGCTCAGGCCACAATTATTCAAGCACAGCAGTCCCCAGTGCAGAAGGATGCACCAGGCAAGTGCCCTGATGCTTAGTTGCTGGAGCGGGGATGCTGTATGTAATGGGTTAGCAGCCCATGTCTCTTTTCACCCACAGAAATATTTAGCCCTAGAAATACTTTTATTTCTGTCCCTGCTGATAAGATTTCAGGCAGGCAGAAGCTGCCCTACCCCTCGAGTTGCAGCAGCCTTGCTTTGTTGATGCCTGGAGAGGAACGTGTTTTGCACAGCCTGGAGGAGTCCTTTAGAACTCCAGTGGCAGCTGCGTGGTGTGTGTCACCGCGAGTCAGGCTGCCCATGGAGAAGCGTTGTCAATTGGAGTATTTGTCAAAAGACAGAAGCAATTTTATGTTGACCCATTTTATGGGTGAGTAAAATATAATCAATACAAAAGTAAACATGAGAATCTTATGGGAAAAAAGGTTTATCTGGGTTGGGGTATTTTTGCTCTTTGCTGGTGTGAGAGGAGTTTTTATTTGTTATGGCACTGAATGGCTGAGGAAGCCAAAAAGTACAGCAAGAAGTGCTGCAACGTGCCAGTTAGGGAAACCAACAATCTATAATACAAATCTAGAAAATAATATGTGTCACTTATCTACTTGATGCCTTGTGTCTGTGACTCCAGATGAGTCAATCAGGTTGAAAGGCCTCCCTTAGAAAAAGTAAATATCAGTATCCTCTTTAATTTTGGGGCCAGCACAAAGAGCAAAGGGAGTCATCAAGGCTGCCTAGAAATTGAGGCACTGTTTAAATGATTTTCTTACTGCTGAGATGCGAATTACCTAAAAAAAAAAAAAGAATAGGGAAAAAAAAAAAAAACAAAAAAAACTAAAGAAAGAAAAAGAAGACGTATCCTTGAGAGGTCTTTGGTTGCAAAGCCCTGTAGGCAGGATGAAAGAAACCCAGATTGCTACTTCTCTAACTTATTTATTAGGTGGAATGCACTGAGTATCAGGAGGGAAGGAAAATGGACTAATGCATATCCTTTTATTGCTTGGCAGTTGGCAGTTTATATGCGTATAGTTTTTAAACCTTGCTTTATAATTTTTTTTTTCCTAATTGTCATAAAAGTAAAACTTTAAGCTTCTCTTAGATGAAGCATTAGAGTGAAGATGCCTAGAACAACGTTAATTTCCTAGTTTCCTAGGAATTATCTGATGTTTGTTTGGTTTGGTGCAGTAGGTTCCAGCCTTGCATCGATTTTTTTATATGCAGTGAGAAGCTGGCTACAAGATTAAGGTCCAGCAGGCAGTCTGTGTTTTCCATTCCTTTTCGGGTTTTTTGACCATGAAAATCGTACTATTAGCAATCCATGCATTAATTACATTTTCTTGCATCATACTCCCAATATATCAAATATATTCAAACTGAGAGTTAAGAGGTGATTTGACTCCAGAGTGTGGAAATTGAACTACATGCTCTCTAGTATGCGGGTGCTATCTATTCTCATCATAACGAGGGCCTCCAATAGCCAAAGCACTTTTTTAAAGCCAAGGGTGCAAAAAAATTAAAAGTAGGTACCTGATGTCTTGAAGAATGAGAGTAAGCTATTTTCGCACTGAAATAGGCAAGAATTTTGTAGTTAGTGCCATAAACAGGGCTGGGTTCAGGGCTGCCTTTGTTTTGAACATGAGATAATCCCCAGTTGTGGTGCAGGAAGGAAAGGAGCCATCTGCTTGTCCAGCCCAGCAGCTGTGCCTGAGCTGCCCTGTAGCCTCTGCACCACCAAAGCCCTTGGGGCAAGTAGAGACCTGTGCTTCTCTGGGGCTCCATCAGCTGAGATCTTCACAGATCACCCCCAAGGTGATGCTGACTGCCCTTCATCTGCGTAACTCCAGCTGTGAAACAGCAGTCTAGACAATCTCTGGCAGATATTTATCTAACCCACTCAATAAAGAGTTCTGACACAGTGATTTAATTATCCTTCAACTGAGAAAGTTCACTCAATTCTTCCCTGCTGCATGTGGAATCTGTTATTTTGCCCTACCAGAGCCTGCCTAGAGCCTGCCCTACCAAAGGTCACCGGGAGCAGCCGATCTCATTGTCTTCCTTGATTGCCACTCTCTTTTATGAAGGTAAGACTGTAATCATTTCCTCCCTCAGGCTTCTCTTCCCATGATCACTTCTCACAGGGCACTTCTTTCTAAATGCCTTCCTGTTTTTGCTGTCCCTTTCAAGCATTTTCCTAATTGCCTCTCTTGCTCACAGCAGCACTCAAAATGGAATATAACTAGTAGTGGATTGATTACTCTCCTGTGTCATACATGTCATTTACCTGCCAACACATAAACCCTGAAATCTTTACCCTTCCATATAGCTTTTCAGCAGTGAGCTACTCAATTTGGCCATCAAGATTTAAGCATTCTCTAAACAGTGCTATTTTTCTCCTGAGTTTCTTCTTGTGGGGAGGAAAAGATACAGGGAGTTGCACAGGGACAGGATTCCTCAGCTGTTTTCAGTTCATCAAAAGTAACAGAGGGCAAAAAAAAAAAAGAAAACCAAAACCAACTCTGTGGATAGATAAATTAATATAGGTGTAAACTCTGGGTGGAGGTACCTTTCAAATTTTTATATATATTAAAACATTGGGTTTATATTCTCCGCCTGTATGACATACTTTAGCATTCCAACATCTGTTTCTCCAGTATATTATCACTGATGTTGCACATATATATCAGTGTTTCTAGATTCGTGTGAGGTCTGTGGTGCTGGTTGAACATGAGTGATAGAACATCCTTTTGCCCAACTTCCTTTCTTTCCCATCAGACTCTTCCCTAATAGGTCATTAGTCACAAATAATACCTGCTTATAGAGACTGATTGCTGTCCTTGCTACAGAATTCCCTTTCTGTTCCTTGACTGTGAATATATCATCTAGTTTTAGCCTGCATTGCCCAAATCAATGTCATTTGAGAGCTAAATTTTCTAAGATGCTGATTCTTGCATTGTAATCTCTGGATGACTAACACAGGATGTGGGCAGACGTTTAACCTCCATTGGTTCTCAGCATCAACAGTTCCCACTTTACAAAGCACACAGCAGGGAGGCTGTCTGTAGTCTTGCTGGGCTTTTGGATCAGTAGGTGTAGCACCTTAAGGATGCCTTGTAAGCATTTGAATTGAAAGGCTCAAATACAGGTTGGGATGTTCTTAATGTCACTTTTATGCAAACAGCTCCATCTTGCAGAAGTTAGTTCCTTGTTTAAAAATTACAGGGCTACTGCTTTACATTCCTAGGGATTTCATTTGATTCCAGAGAATAAAATTTCACCATAAAATATATAAATGAAAAGGGAAAAAAAACCCCAAACCAAACCCCCTTACAATTGGGTCAAGAAGCTGTTGCTTTAAACTCACTGAAGATGATGGCAGACATCTGAAAGATATTTCATTTTCTATATGATAAAGATGCCGTGTGTGACAGCTTGGACAGAGGGAAAGCTGCAGGGCCTGGTGCCTTGCTCAGACATTGCTGATTGCAGCTCTGACAGGCACTGAGCTCCACAACAGGCTAATGAGGATCTGCTGAAGTACTGAATCTGCTATGAACTTATCAAATGCACATCCCAACAATACTTCTCTGGGAAGCTACTGGCATCATCTGAGCGTGCATGAGCGATGAGCAGCATGAGCAAAACCACAGATGTCTTTATAAACAGAGCTTTATTCCTAACACAGTAATTAAGCAGTAATTAGAAGTTGAGTAATGGGAATACTTGCAGGAAATTAAAAGTTCTTGTCCATGGGGAAAAATTGTATAATGCCAACATCTCGGAGGGGTTTTCCTTGAAAGGGAAATAGGGTGAAACTAAAGCTCAGATATTATGCTCACATTAACAGCAATTCCAAATTAAATTACATTCTTAATTTATGAACATTTGGGGGAAGTTTTATAAAGTAAGTAGCAAATGGCTTTTTTCTCTGCTAAAAGGTCATGAAGCCATTAAAATGGAGAAAAATAGTTTTGAACATAAAGTATATTTTTACTTATATTTTGCCAGAAAAAAGGCAACAATTCTTCATTAGTGATAAATAATAAATTGCAAATTTTGTTTAAAAAAAAGAAAAAAAGATGACTTACTGTATATTGGATTAAGATGAAAGATTCTGAGCTTGTACTCAATCCTAGACAGAATTACTTACAAATTTGATGCCTAAATATATCTGTATGTACCATAATTTCTCTTTCTCTGTTTCTTAAGCAACCCTCTACCCAGAGTAATGTGCTTGCAACTCCTCTTAGACAATAATATGGCAGCAATTAGTTATCAATGTTGTTCTGGATTTGGGACACACTCCTTGACAACTAGTGTTTGCAATTATTCACGCTCCCCCCTCATACAGAGCTGGCCATCTCTGGATGTCCTCCAGATTAATTTTCTCTGAGTGATTGATTTGTTATAATTTGTGGAAAAAAATTATGTTCACAAAACACTGTATAAAACCAACTTGCACTGCAGGCTTGCATACAATGCTCATAACCGTGGGCACAAGGCATAAGTGAATTTGCAGATCTGTGCCATTATCTTCACATCAAGGGAATGGGGAACCCTACTTCACGTATTCATATCATTGCAATTTTAGACAAAGCCTCAAACTCTGTTTATATAGAGTCCATAGGCAAAAATAATGGGTTCTGTGTAGTCTGACAATTTCATGTTTTGTGTTTCGGAGGTTAAAATAATTATATATATATAAAATGCAGGGAATTATATACCAAAGAGTTTCTCCAAACCATAGGTGCTCAAGTTTATATATAGTAGTATATATGGGTCTTTATAAGTAATGACTGGCAAAGGAAAGATAATTAGTGTATATTATTTGATTAATTTTGTCCCCCAAAATAAAAACTACTGGTGCCAGCAAACCGATTTCCAATGGAAAAAGAGGCACAGGACAATTAAGAAAAGGAGTTAGAATTTTCTTCTAATTGATTCATAGCTCCACTGCTAAGCCAGTATGGAAGGAAACAGGCTGTAATATGTGTTTTGAGAAGAACTGAGAGACATGCAACACATGAATTTGGGGCTAGATTCTAATGATCTGCCCACACCTTTCCACAAGTTTGCTGCATTGAAGCATACTTGTGATGGTCTCTGTGCTGATGTCAAGAAGACAGAATACGAATTAGGATAAGCATTGTCTGCCAGCAGAGAAATCCCTCCCCTGGGTACAGTCTCCGCACCTCCACCACCAGCATCCCTTCACCTCAGGGTTATGACAGCAGCAAACATCACAAGCAACCTGATGGATGCTTTTGCCGCAAGGCAAGCCAGTGTACAAACAAGGAGGCATCAAGGGCTCTCCAACAGGCTCCTTGTTTCTGTGCCAAGAGAGGACTAAGACCGCAATATTCTTCGAAATGTAACTGCAGGATGAAATTATACATGTGCTTTTTTTTATCAAGTACATGTCTTTCTGAGCACCCACAATTGCAGTTGCACAGGTGCTGTACCTGACATCATTATGTTGGTCTTTCCAAAAGCATTTTATACAACTGAGATTAAAAAACTCCAGACATTGTTGTAAGACAGCTGTCAAAATCCCTGTTGCGGTACAGGGGACGGGACAACATTCTTTAACACCTTGGTCTTCAGCTTTATAGAAAATTTCTGTGCAGCCAGAAGACTTTAGTAGAAGTTTACCACCTACTCAACACTTAGTATTGTACAGGACATAAAGAACAGTATCGCATAATACATTCCAAAGTAAGCATGAGCTATTTTACAAATAAGAGGGCATAGATTTTAACAATGTTAAACAACTTTGGGTTAGTTGTTTGTTTGTTTTTAATTCAACATATTCACTGTATCCTATACGCGAATGTAGCAACATTCCTGAAAAAATGCTTTTATTTCATCACAACGTCTTACTAAAAGACCTACTGTCTGTATAGGACACTTCTTAATGTATGCATACCTCTATTCACCTCAGGAAAATGAATGAACTGAAAAAATGTTGTAAGCAGATATGTTTTTAGGAAGCCTTGGCTTATACACATCAATTATTTTCCAAATTGTTAGGAAAAAAAAATAGTTATAAAGAAGAATTTAAGCAGCACCTAAGATTAGAATCCTTTGGGGGAACACAAATCCAGTAAACTGATTTTCAAAATATAATGGCTCATTTAACTTTTACAGATGTCAGCAATTATCTCTGTTCTGTTTTATCCTCAGCTTTTCTATCTTGGTCTTTCTCAGCTTTAATTTTAAGTAAGGAAGTAATTGCAGTTAGTTCTGTTTCTATTTCTGTTTTATCTCTCCACAGTCATGTTTTTGTTAAAAGAAATTCTTAGCAGTTTCAAATGATGTAAAAACTTTCTTGAGAGCAAATATCTGTCAAGATCATTAAATACCCTGCATGGGGAGATACAGATATGGTCCTCAGCCTGTGCCTGGCTCCTGCTGTAGCTGCTCCATCCTGGTGTATCAATATGTACCACATCAGATTGCAATAGACACAAATCTATGTGAGAAGGAGAGTCTTCCAAGACAGAAGAGCCTCTTGCTTGAAACTGTCCATATGGCCATAACCCAGAGAAAAAACATGACATCTGAAATGTCATCCCAGCCAACTATGCCAAGGAGAAAGCACAAAATGACATACAACTTCTTTCTTTCCCTCCTTTGGCATACTGCACTGAGCAGAACTCACCCAAGGTCAAAGCCAAAACTTGTGTTTATCTTTTTTTCTTTAAAAGAAACAACAACCCTGATTCCTGGGGAACTTTTTTTTTCTTTTACTGCTTTCTGCAATGCTGTCTTCATGCGTGGTGTTTTTAATGCGACCTTTTAAATTTTATAAGCAGTTATTTTTCATGCCCTTTAACAAAGCTTTTATATTTTGTTGTAACTTGCCTGCCACCTGTACAAATTAGATTTTCCTAACTCCATTCCTGTTACTTTCTTTTAATTAGGTAGCAGACTCTGAGACTTTCTGGTTCTTCATCCTACAGCATACAGACTTTAAAACCTGCTTTGTGAAAATGGAAGTCTCTCTCTTCTCAGGACGTGTCCTGTTGTGAGTTAATTTAGAAAGAACACTTTGGCTTCCCTGATTCACATCAGTACATCCCTAAGGAAAAAAACTGCAACGACAAAATGATGCTTCTATGACATTCTATGTATTCTCCTATAACTTGAATTGTGCTTTGGGGGGTGGGGGGTTGGTTGAGGTGATTTTTAGGGGTTTTTAGGGGGTTTGGCTTTGTATTTGTTGCTTTTTTTTAGTGCTAGTTGATCCAAATGTATCTGTCTGCTTTTCAGTATTTAATTTATGTTGGGTTGTAAACTGTCCAAGTAACAATTTGAGTGATGCAGCAACAGAAGGTGACCCAGATTACACAACACTATATGCTAATGCCGTCTTCTTGTTTAATGGCAGCTGCTCAAAGCTTTGTCTTACTGCAATTCACATTCAGCAGACACAAATCAGCCTCCTGACAGCCACACATCCTGCCTGTCTTCATTTTAAACATGTTCAAGAGCCACTTCTTTTCATACACATACATCAGCCTCACCAGCTGAGGCCATTTAGCTCCATAGCTTGTATTTACCATCTGACACAATTACCAAGGAAAGCCATTGTGACTTCCAATGTTCTGCATACTTCTTTTTCTGCGGAAGTCTGCTGAGAATATTTTCTCTATAAAAATAGCTGGACTTTAACACATCCTTGTAATGGAGACATTTAGAACATCAAATGTATCACAGTTGTTTAATGACTGATTTCTCTAGAGGTTGGAATTTAAAAAGCATATATAATAAAGGAATGAGTTCTACTAAAAAACATAACATGATCAACTTCAGCAAAGGAAAAATTAGACTAAAGTTCAATTGGATAGGCTTATGCTAAACAAAATGCTGACTTTAAAGTATAGGTACAGTTTTAACAGAACATTTTATTGTTGTATTTTAAATATCTGAAGCAAGGTATTAAAATGCTTTCATTCCTCATTAAAAAAAAAAAGTTTAAACATGAAGATCAAGAAAGCTGTCATGCAACGAATTCATACAACTTTGCTTCATGGACCAAATCTTTTCGGCATGTCTATCAAATTTTTAAAGCCTTCTGACAACACAAGCTTCCTGCTAGAAGTTCATGTCGAGCCATCTACCCAGAGGACATGTCAGAACAATAAGAAGAAGTGCAAATCTTACTTTTTAGATGGATGAGCAGCAAAAAACTGAGGTAGAAGATGAGTAGAGAGCTAATTCTTGAATGAGCCATATTCATTCTGAAAGGACATTCTCCCCCCCAGTTGTCTGTTGTCCAAAGGGCTGGTGCTGATCCTCACTGCTTTCTCATTCCTGAAACTAAGGTAATATCCAAGGCACCCAGTCCCCTACGAGTCATCTTTGCCCATGCCCCTCATCAGCCCGTTCGCTGCAAATCTACAGACTTTGATTCAAAAGGCAGTTGTGCTTGTTAAGGTTTTACTTCAGCAGGTTTGAGTGATTTTTCAAACCTGGTGCAGATTTGTCTGAGCTGGACTGGAGTCTTTCCCCAGCCTTCTGCTGCGGAACGATGGTGAATGGTGCGCTCTGCCTGGCTGACACTGCACAGCAGATAAGGCACAGCACTCTTTTAATCTTTCAAGATATATTAGTATTTTCTACTAAACCTCCCTTACACCACACTCCTGATTCACAGTACAAATACCTTCTGCTTTCTTGCATAAAGTTAACAAATACTTCCAGTATTTTTTCTGTATCTTACCTCATTAGCACATGGAGTAAAAAGATGAAATATTCCCATTCTCATTTTTTTTGTAGTTAGATAGGAGCCTGTTATCTTCCACAATATTTTGTTTTGTTGTTATTGTTTACACTGCATTTAAATGTTTTTGCTGCAACTAAAAAGCATAATAATTAGGAGCTGGCACAGGTCCTCTGAACTTCATCAGGTTGTGTTGTAATCTTGAATTGCTCACAGAGGAACCAGACACTTGCATATTCAGGAGCTGGCATAGTAAGATTGGTAAGAGAAGGGGATGGGGGCAGGTGATGGACTCCATTTGAGCTAGAGCTGGCCTTAGAAAATGTGACTGGTACAAATTCAGTGTGTCAGCCCATGCTGAAAGGAACCTTCCCCAGCTGCCATGGCAGTGCAGCACTGTGGCTCTTCACTGCTTTACAGGCAACAAATGCTCTCTTTCTGCCCAGATTGTCTCAGTACCTAATGCTTCACCCATTGATTGCAACTTCATTCACAGATACTAAAGCCTTGGCCTAGGCTAGCAGAAGGGAAGGAGAAGAAAGACAGCAACAGCCCCAGCAGCCATTCTCAGATGCCATAATGCCAGTACAAACTTTGGCCTTCTTGCACCTTAAACACGAGCATTAAGTTCATATGTTTACTATGGGTAAGCTACCCCATAGCAATGACTGCTGTAGGCTCAGAGACTAAGAAAGGGATGAGCTGCCTGTGTGCCAGTGAACTTCGTCTTTCCACCATTCTCTTCTACCAGCCTTTCTGGACCTTGGCCCTCAGTGCTTAGCACTTGCTCTCCTTGACTCAGTGCAGAGACCAAGTATTAACAAGCCCAGGAACAACCCCAGAAAATCTGCTTGCCCATTGCTATGTTACACTACTGTAAAATTGGTACTGCTTAATAAACCTGGTATTGCATTTGTTGTCCCCAATTCAGTGGAACAATAATCTTACATAAACTTAACTGGACTAAGCACAAGCTGAAGTCAAGCATATGCTTAAGGCCTCAGATAAGCAGGGAGCAGACTGTTGATGCCAACATAACTTTGCAGAATTTGTTCATAATGGATAGGTACTTCACATTCACTCTTTCTGCCCAGTGAACTGAATAATTTGAATATTCCTCTTGCTGCTAGGCCCTTCCTACACTCCCACCTCATTCATGTGCAACCGCACTCACCCACTACTAACCTTGCAGCACATTGTTTTCACTTCTTTATCACCTCTGGTTTTCCTTCCACCCTCCAGCTCCTCTACACCTTCACCTTCTACCCACTGTTCCTCAGGAGGCTTCAAAGAGCTCTGGTCTCTTTGACGGCAACCCAGGCCAGACTCCCTGGTCAAATGTTAAGGGCCATGAACATCATGATGAACTGGGTTCCTAGTGGAAAGTACTTATATAACTATAGAGTTAAATATAATTAAATACATATATAAAAATATAAATAAATAGATGTAAAAATATAAACGGCTAATTGTATTTTCCAGCTCTTTATCTTTTAGTAATCCTCTTAGTTTAATATGTGCATTTGCAGTTGTTTGGATGTTGTCCTCTCCTTGCCATCTGTCTATTTAGTTTTTGTCTGAAATTATCTAGAAAAATACATAAGCATTACAACAGGAACATGAAAATATTACTCTGCTGTCTGGGAAATCTTCTGTTGTGCTAAATTACACAGTTGAGCTTGGTGCCTATCATCTGCTTTAAGTACATTATTGTTCAACGTAGAAGAACAACATTTTCCATTATAATATTGAACAATTTTTAAGTTCTTGTGGAAATAATGTACATTAACAGGACTTTGATATGATTTGATATGTTATGGTGGTTATACCTGCTGATTAAGCTTATTTAACCTTTACTCAGGAAACACTGTACTAATCCAGAAGTTCGAGGAAGAAGGCATACTTCCAATGACTGTTAGAATACATTTGGTCTGAAGACCTACAGACTTAATATACCAGTCAATCAAAAAACCAACCAACCAACCAATCAACCAACCAACCAAACAAAACCAAACCTTTGAGTACTCAGAAATAAAGACCCAAAATTCTAGATAAGAGAAGATGAAATTTTGAATTCTGAGGAATATATGGTAAGTACTGCGGGAAAGCAGTCACATCTATTGAATCTGCATGTCTTTCTGGAAGTTACACAAATATATGTAAAATAAGTGCTGTAAGCACACTTATCAGTCCTCAGACACAAAGATATGCCACTGATCTGAGAACATACCTATGGTGTGTAACCAGGTGAGTTGACATTTGAATTAAATAATCTCCAAGTAACTCTGGTTATTACAAGCCATATAGTAAGTGTATGGACTTATGTATTATCCTAGGTAATCTGAAAATTACTAAAACATAATTGCTTTCAGGATAGCCAAAGGATCTGCTTTTTTTCCCTGTTTGAAACTTAACTCTGCAGTTTGCAATGCCTACATTAATTTATCACCGCTCCAATTCCTTGAAGTTGCCTACAGAAGAGGAATCAAATTTCTGCAGCACTGGTACTTCATGAATACAATTCGTACACAGTGAAATACACCATCTAAATGTAATTTACATGCTTTCTCAATATAGATTAGCTTTGATGAGATTCTGCAATCATATAAGAGGTTATGCCATTTTAGCAGGGCAAAAGGGTTTCTGTAGCCATTTTCTTTCCCTTAAGTGCTGTCTTTTTCCTTTCTGACTGCTTCTTTGCAATAATTACAGTGCAGTGTGGTGTCGGACTATAGCCAATGCTAGCTCATTCTCCAGTTTTGTATACCTAATGCACAGAGTTTCTGCTTTATAAAACAGTGCTTGTTTTTTCCCTAGGGTCTTTATTTTTTCTCTCTAGCATTCAGCAGTGCTCCTTGTTTATACCTTTTGTTAAGTTTTTGCTGAATTTCATCATAGGTATGTGCCCCTGTTCACCACTAGGAGAATTTCATTTTATGAAGAACTGTGGAGCATGAGAGCATGAAATCACTCTGGTTCAGCATCATGGCTTGGGTATTAAACTACAATCAGAAGTATCTCTAGAGAATTTGAGATGGTGGAGTTTGCTAGAACAATGGACCTGACCAGACCATCTTCTTATAAGGTAGACTTGTACCCTCTCTATGAAACAGCTCAAAGATAGCATTTTTCTCTTCAGTTTGTAGCTTTTTGGGTAATTATGACTGGATAAGCCAGCAGATGAGAGACAGAATAATGTGAATAATGGCTGGCTAAAAGGTCTTGCAGATAAAGTTGTATTGTAACAAGAAGTTTTTTACCTTGTTAACAAAAGGGCTATAGACCTATTTGCATTTTAGCTAGGCACCTTGCAAAAAGAACAACAATATATATTGATTCCCTCCAACATTTCCAAAGTTAACTGCCTACAAGAGACATCTGGAAATTCCTTTGGCCCCTGCTTTTCCACAGATAAATATTTTAAAACTATAGTTAACTTCTTATGTTGTCTACAAATATTACCTTCTTTAAGCTTCTCTTTCACTGTTATAAAGGTGTACAAATATTTTTCCCCTTGAACTATTGCTTTCCTATATTTATTCCTTCCTCAGCCTGAGTAGCACTTCACAGCAGAGCATTCTATTCCAGAAGATCCAGCAGAGCACAAGCTTCCAGTTCTGCCAGTTTGCAGATTATAGATGTATTTATGAAGCTGAAGGGTTTTATCTGAAAACAAGGAATTTTGAAAGATATGACAAGCCTGTTGCTTCCTTAAATGTAATACATGTTTTGAAATTATGTCTACTTGTTTTGCTTCTCCATGCAGCCATTTTCCTGTAACATAAGTAATGAGAGATTCCTACCTGCTAACATAAAACATAAATTTACCCAAATATTACAGAAGTGTCAAGTGGATTCACTCAGATATATCTAATTCTGGACATGATAGAAATGGTGCCAGTGATTAACCCAGCTTCCATTTCCAACTGTGTTTTCAGCTACATGAATTTCAAGCGGTGTTTGCTAACACCTTGTACTTGTCTGTGGTCAGCTAGTAGTTAAGGGGCATGCTGTTCAAATTATTGCACTCCTGGCAAGGAATTTAAGTTGTTTGGTTTCTCATATGAAGTCTCTCCTTAGTATTTTACACTTAGGTAGGCAAAACAAAGTGACTCTGTAAGGTATGACAGGGTTCCCCTGGGACCTGCAGAACTCAGTAGCCTGTGATTCATTTATCCTCATCTTTGATGATTTTTTGCAAAATAACATGGGTTTATTGTATCTGGCTGGTATCACCAGGGAAGCACTTCCACTGTCAGATGAATGCTAGGTCAGGCCTTGCCAATACAGATGAAAACAGGCAATTAGTATTCTGTACCTTGCTGCTAATGAACCGTCTAATCAGGAAGTTTCTGTCAGTACCAATAATCTTCCTATGAGTTTCAAGGTTACAGGAGAACATGACAAAAAGAACAGTGTTCTTACAAAAGCACTGACATGTTAAGTGCTAAATGGTTTATAAACTTATTTTTTACCTTTATGTTTTTCACTTTATCAGAGCACACATGTTAACAGACTTACAAATGCTCTTTTAACTCTTTTTTTCTCTCCTTCAGAGTGAGATAACTCCTACAACAAACCAGAAAGTCCCAAAGCTGTAAATATTGGAAATGAAAATCCATCTGTTCAGAAGAGATAGTTGTATAGGCAAGAAACAACTTCAAAGATATTTGGAAAAGATTTTAGTTGGTATGTAGCATGACTTCACCTGATAAGTGGTTTCAGAAGGAATTCAGACCCAACAACTCTAGCAGACAACAGTAGAGGGGAGGTGAAAGAGCAAGAATCAGGAAGGCAGGACTAGCCAACCAAGTCGGCTTGATTTTAACACATGCTATATACGTAAACATTTTAGTTTTGGTAAATATAGTAATTGTCCTAGGGATAGGGCAGGATGATAATTGCAGTCATATGGAAAGGCTGGGAAGGAGTAACTGGTTCTAGAACTCTTGTTCAAATTTTGGTCTTCACAAATAGGAAAAGCTGACAACCCACTTGATTTCACAAGCTGAACACTGGGCTCAGGGCCAGGAAAATAATTCTTTCCCCAGTTTTGCCTCACTGTGCTCACAGGTGAGGTAAGTGACATTTGTTTTCAGTGATAAATCATTTTGAGGTACTGCAATTTCAACAGAAATGCAAAACAGAGTACTCCTCAAAAAGTAGTATTTGTAACAAGCAAATTGACAAGCTTCTTCATTTTTCCTGATGTCTGATATTCCTTCTTTTATTTTTCTTTTATTCAGCCATTGTATTGACTGTTTGTGGCAGGGTTTTGAAAAACATCTGATAATTTGGAGCTCTCTGATTTGGAAGTTTCCAGTGAAGGATGTGACTTCTAGAAAGTCAAAGCAAAATTTCTTTGCAGCATCCCTGACTTATCTCAGTGTCGGTCCTGGCAAGTAATAAATTCCTTTTAGAAATCTTGACCTCTGTGTTAAAGTATAATATTATTGGAAGAATAGGTAACAGTCAGTGCCCCAAAGGGATATCAAGTTCCTGCTAAGTATTGGTTAAGACAGCATTCATCTTAATGCCAATGCATTTCTCAAAGGCTGTAGTTTTGTACCAAACTCAATCCTGAAAGTTTGTCAGTTTGAATTACATTATTCACAAGGTAAAATTAACTACTCTGGATTCCAAACTTGTGTTGATTCAGAATGTTTCATACCTATTTTAATCACTGGTGGTGATACTGACCTCAGTGAAGATGATATACACGATGTCACTGTGTTTCCATGCCAGTGAAAGGAAAACATCCTCTGGATGGAGATGACACAGCTTGATCTCTAAGCACTGTTGGACGTGAGAGGGTAAAACAGTGGACATTACTCCTGTAATTGATTTATATTCTGCTAGTACCCAGAAGGTTCCTTGAAATACCAGGTGGTTTGTTGTTGAACTGCATCTTAAATTTTGTGTGTGGGTATGCTGAGATCTTTGCATATGATGAATTTCACACTTTCCATTCTCCTGGGTATTGAGGCTTTTTGACTTTGGTGGTTTTGTTTGGTTGGTTTTTGTAATTTGATTTTTTTGGTTAGGATTTTTTGTGGGTTTGGTTTTGTTTTTCATGAAATACAGCATTTATACAGTTACTTCCTCCAATACAGTGAAGACTTGGGTGAATATAACTGTGCACAGATAGCCACTGAAAGGTCTTGTCTTAGCTCTCAGATTTGGATTTTAGCACCAATATTCACCAAACATAGTTTTGTGGAACTCAGGCTTCTAAATCTCTGACCCTGAGTTTCTGGGGTGCAAGAACTTCTAAGCCAGTACTTCTAAGGTAGATACACTGTCAGACAAATATGATTTTGCTATCATAAACTGTATCTTCAATACCTTGATGATAAGCAAACTGATTTGTCCCATAGAGAAGCACCTACAGGAAAAGATGTGTTTGCAGTAGCAAACAAGTCCTCCTGCACCCACTAGGCTTGTATGGGTTACAGGAGCTCCTCACATTGGCAGGATAAGTTTTCCTTTTAGCTTTCAGCTGCATTCAGAATTGAGGATGTTAACCACTGATATGACAGAGTGAGGAGAAACTCCACATCCCCACACTTTTGAAAGACTTCTGCTTCAGAGCCTCAAGTAACCTATACGAACAACTCACATGCCCAAAGAATAACAAAGGTGGAGCTCTTTCAAAAATGTAGTCCAGAATGCTGAGAAATGATTGAAATGAACTGCAGTCTAAAGATGAAGATCATACAGCTCCCTCTTTTCTTAAATAAGATCAACAGAATGAGTTAAAGTCTGTGGCAGCATCCAACTACTGAAGAATGGATAAAACATGAGCCACGTTAACCTTGACCCCCTCGATTCCTGCAGCAGCAAAGTCAGACTTCAGTATTAATTCAATGAAATAGATTAATATAACATGTCCTTACATAACACTTTCTAAGTAAGGTTGGAAACAACCTGAAAGTAGATTATTATACCAAATTTCATTATGACATGGCAATTGCAATTGGCTAATTGGTCAAGAAATAGATTAAACTTCTGAAGGCTGTGCATGCAGAACTTACTGTATTTGCTGTTCACTGGAGTAGAAGCTATGGAAATAAATAGTCTGGTAGACTGCACTCTTTTTGGTCACTTAACATGACTCTTAACAATCTGGCATTTCTTTAGGGTCACATCCTTCTGAAAATAGGTGTTGCATTTGTAATTCAAGACACGAAGAAAAATCTTTGCATCTTGCCAAACTTGATACAAATCTGACATGTTCTCTAGTAATAACAATGGACAAATTTATCCAGTCACATTTATCATGTGCAAAAGTAAGCACACTCGTCTTGGGCTGTATGCCACTGTAAATGTGAGAGCTGTTTTCCGAAAACAGAGCATGAAAACGAAGTTAGATGGTGGTCTATTTTGACCACTCAGTCTTTGAAGTGGAGCTTCAGGAATTTTTGGAGCCCTTTAGAAAGAAGAGGGTGGGGTTTTGTGGTTATTTTTACTTTGTGTGTGTGTTTTGTTGTGGTGGGATTTTTTTTTGTCTTGGTTTGGGTTTTTTTTTTACTCTCATATTTAGAAATTGATGGGGAAAGACTGATTCAACAATTAAAAAAAGTATAACCTTCTTCCTATTTTTTTTTTCCTTTGGATGAGTAAAATAATTTTAAATGTTTTTAAAAGTTTGAAACATAAAATAAGATTCCTTTAACCAAACCTTTCAACTAAACCAAGCCACTTCTGATATCAAATATTTCCAAGGTAATAAATAAATACTAAAGATTTCAATCTGTGGTTTAGTATAGCAAAAGAAAAGTATTCTGAGAGGAGAGGAAAGCATTCTCACTCCCAGGTTTACTTTGAAGCCTCTTCTCCCTATCTTGATTCAAATAAAATGCACTAGTGTAAGCACAATTCAAAAAACAGTCCTAAGAGGAAAAGCAATATTGGATCTTTAGCATGTGCAGGCACCCAAGCATCTGTCAGCCCTTTCACCACCAAATCCAGCAGTTCTCAGAGCACCCACGGTAATTGTGGCTGAGATTGGTGAAGCTGCTCTACAGTTAGCAAACAGATGTGTGGCACACAATCCAACTGTAGGAAAGGATATGAGCAAGCGTAACTTCTGCACAAGAAGAGCAGCTAGCCTTTTGTTTGGAAGCGTTAAGTGTTCTATCAATTTTGCCTAAAAAAAGGAAAACTAATTTAAGAAGAGGTTCTCACCTTCAGTTACTATTACTGGAAAAGCAGGCTTCTTTCTAAAATGAACTAATGTTTGTTTCAGGATAACAACTGACCACACCAAAGAGAGCCATTATCTACATAATGTTGTACTGAAATTCGCTGAAGGGGGTTTAGCTCCAGTGGCACCCCAGGCAGAAAGATGTTTGTTCTTTTTTTTTCATTTGGGAAGGTTACTGCTACAAAGTGATTCTTACAGGATTATTTCATAGTGTTATGCACACTTAGGAACGACTGCAAGAAAACCTTATCCTGCTATTGCATTTATACGGACATTTTACAAACTCAGTTGTTATCTAATTGTTGTCATGGTTTTTATTTTGGCTAGTATGTGTTTTTTAAACAACTTTCCTGTAGAGATTTCCTGAACAAGGCTCTCTGCTGGCTGTTCATGTGTTCTGGATCACTAACAAAGCAGAATTAATTCTCTATTTCCTTTTTTTTTTCTTCTGCTCTGTGTGCTTGCACAGTGCATATTCTAACTATTGCTTTTTTGACTGGAAGCAAGTTGTCTTGCTCCAGGTTTTTAATAGTAGCCTCACAGCATAATTAATTTACTTGTAATCAGCCTCTTGATATCAGAATCTAATTATATTTTCCTTGGGAAAATGCTGTAATTACTATTCAAAAATAATTAAGAAATCAGATAATGAATGTCACCTGAAATAAAAGATGTTCCTGAAATTCTCACTTACACTATAGTGATGCCTCAGAAACAGACACAATGCTTTTATTATGTAGTGCTTCTTTCTTACAGTGAGCAGAGTGATCCAAGACATAAGCTTCATAACTGCAGCCTTTCATCCTGCCTGTAAGTAAACTTGCAATGCATCGCAGAATATGTAAATTGAGCTCAGGCAAATGAACAAAAGATAAAAATGCTCACATAATCTTAAACCATCCTTCAGTTTTTATAACCGTGTCTGGGAAAAAATATATTGTAGATTACACATACCTTCAAAACTTAAAATTATATGGATAGTGATTGAGGAGTGTACAGAGTAGCGTTTTAATCTCCTCCTACACCTTGAAGCACCCTGCCTCTCTAGCAGAGATGAATTTTGATTGCCTGACAACTGTAACCATGTGAAGGTTCATCACAAAGGGAAAGAGAAGAGCTCCAGAAAGCCTTGATAAATACTGGGCTGGAAGCCTCTCTGATTGCTTCTAGCTGTCGTAATAATTATATGTGGATATTATTCAAGAACACAAATGTTTAAGAGCTGCTGGTAATTTTTCAGCTTCGTGCACTAACCTTCCAGCAAAATACTATTGTTGGCCTTTTAAATTTTTACCCCATTCAGAAACTTCTATGCAGCATAGTTTATTTCTGGAAATGTCTTCAATAGCAAATGTTTTGGTTTGGTTTTTTTTTTTCAATAAAAATTACTGAGCACATTGTACACATATGTTTCTACATGCCTATATAGTTGTATACTAACCTGTGCATCCAATTCTGCTTTCTGCTGGGCCATGTAAGTGTTTTGCAGTCCATGTCTGTATGGCTCAAATGCGGCAGCATCTGTCTTACCCCCCTCCAGAAGCCATAAGTTGGCTCTGATAGCACAAAAAGAGGTGAGGTTCTGTAAGAATAGCAGAGGTCCCTTCTGACTTGGTAAAGGAACTGCAGGTCAATGGGATGGCCAGGTGTGTGACAAAGCTGCATTGTGGAAAGATGCAGGAAATGGTACTCCCTGGCAACACAGTTCTGTTTTATATGTAATTCAAGAAGTTGTTTATGTTCAGGTATAAATAATCTGGTTGCACTGTTCCATACCATAATTGAGGTAGGCTGGATAACAGATGCAGTGCTCGTGGAATTTCATGTTAATGTAGCTAGACTTTTTTTTAATATTAAAGAAGCATTTAAACTTGGTAATTTAAATAAGCTAGCTAGTTTGGTACCTCTCCCTTGTATCATTGCAGGCAATGCATTCCTTAACATCTTGGAGGGTCACAGCCAAGTGCTAACGTGAAAAAGATTGGACCTTGGCATGCTCACTGCCTCCATTTCTTCACATCCGAACAATCCATACAGCAAACTAGGCATCCCCTCAGTACATCAGTCTAATACTACGTCAAACATGCTCTCAAATTTCATAGTATTACAAGTTGAAAACTTTCTATATCTGTGCAAGAGATGGATAGGTAGGTAGGTAGGTAGGTAGGTAGGTAGGTAGATAGATAGATAGATAGATAGATAGATAAGATAGATAGATGGATAGACCTCAGACTGTAAGTATAAATCAGTACAAAGCCTTCACCTGATGTCTTTCATAGCAGAACTCCTGACTTCATGATTTCTATAAAGTTGAAGAAATAGAATAACTTTCAGGTTCCCACTATGACAGAGAACATATATTAAAAGATTAGCATTTTTAATGTAAAATGTCACTACTTTTCTAGAGGGTATAAGACCATGAATGCCTATGGGGAGGACGAAGAGAAAGGGACCAGAAGTGCTCTCATTTGTATCCTGTGGCCTAACAAACAGCACCAGTTCTGGCCATAATAAAGCCTCAATTACCTAACTCTAGGGGAGGATAGCTGGCATTTTCCTCTACCAAATGATTTAATTGGGCCTGTCAGCCAGGGATAATTGGTTTCTGGTTGACTGAAAAAAGTGACAGTGACATCAGCTCTCTGCTACCCTTCATTATGGAAATTCTTGTTTTCTCATAATAGGGCCTCAGCACACAAGAGCATTCTGGCAGCTTTTACAGGTCTCTCGTTGCGCAGTGCAATAGAAATGCAGCAATGTAAGACACACAGAAACCTTTTTAAGCTGTTTACCCCATAAACTTTCATAATACATTTTTGAGAACCAAGATTATTTCTGTACAGGAAAGTCTGGTTTTGCTTCTTTTACTGGAAATTTTATGATGAAGTTGCAATCATGAAAATCTAAGGTTGTAAAAATTTTATTGGGAGAGGCAATACCTTTTACTGATCTAGCTGATATGGCTGGAAAAATAAAGATGATTTTGGGTACCTGAAGCCTTCTTGAGGTCATGTGTTCAAAGCTGGTATATTTTTAGTTCAGATGATCATATACACCATTTAAATTAATAAAAGTTATTACACTTCTCCCAGTTCTTTCCTGCTTATAGAAAAATACCTCTTTGATGACAGTGGTGTGTTATTGCAAAAGGTTTAATTTGTTCTGTTGAAAACATGGTCCGAAACAGCACAAAAGATTATGTAAGTTCTTGTTTCTTCTTTACACAGCTCCAGGCAGGGCATACAGCTTTAATGTACTGCTTGAGACTCGCATCAGCAGAGGGGCAGACCAGGTATTTTCTCCAGTGTTACTGTCTTTCATTCAGCTTTCCTCTCTCACTCCTTTTCCCTGGGGAAGCACTAGCGGATCAGGTGAAGCGGGCATGGATGACAGTACCACAAGCACTGGTAGGAATGTACATGGGTAAGTTCTCTCCATCCAAGGACTTCTCCAGACACTGTATTTTTCAAAGCGCAAAGAGGGAATGCAGTGCCCTATGAAGCTACCTGTAGAGCAAGCCTAGTACTGGGTTCAGACTTAACAGATGGAACAAAACTTCTGCGTTATTGTTACAGCAGTGAGTGTCTTGTTCCTGGCCCCTGTTCATTTCACTTTGGGCTCCACTGGGATAGTGTTCCAGGAGGAAAACTGCTCTGTGGAGTGCACAGCTGTGCAGCTCTCTGCAAATTCCACACTGCATTAATCTCCCAGAAAAAGACAGCAACAGCCAAGATCTTTGTTATTCAACCCATACTCACTGATAGAACATGCAAGAGAACAGAGCCTAAGCGGAGGTACAGTGCCCGCCCTTCCCTGTGTTGAGCTTCTCAGATGAAGTGAGGCAGGCTGATACAGTGAGAGTAGTTCTGATCTCCTTTTTTACACATTTCACTTGCTGCACTTGAGAGAGGAGACAAGAGGAGAAGGCAGATCAACGCAATTCACATGCCAAGCATCCACAATAGCACAACAAGCCTACAAGTGATCAGTGCCCAGAGAGAGACCTGAATTAAGAGACCAGGGTGGTCTTTTCATGGCCTATTTGAAAGAATTTCTTGGCAATGGTTCTAGCAATGGACTTTATTCAGCAACATTGGCTACAACACTTGTTGGAGTCTCTAGACAATCTCATAACCCTTTCACTTCACAGCCTAATTTGAAACATTTGTGTGCATGTGGTGACTGGCAATAAAACAGAGAGAAATCTCAGGCTAGAGGAAGTGCAGGTTTTGTGGGTTCCTCCCTAGGTCCTGGGTTCCTCCCTAGGTCCTAGCCATCACGGACACATCTGGGATACAGGATGAATGACAGCACTGATCATGTTGCAGCAGTGTCTTCACCATGAACCCATGGCAAATTAACAAATTCCTATGGAGAGAGACGTTTACCTCAGATAAATGTTGTGCCAAAGTGAAGGCAGCTGTTTAGAAGGGGATGTGAACGTGTTATTAGATTTACAACTGGGTACTTACAGTGAACAGCTGTTAAAGAACGTATTTGGAATAAACTGAAATTACCCAGACAGGTCTTAATTTGCACACTATTTTTATGTAATTTTATTTCTGTTTGGTTGGCAGCTAAGGGCTTAACATCAGAATTGGTTCTCTGCCTGCTTATTGTTTAAATTGTATTTGATTCAAGTATCTGTCATTTCTAGTTTTATTGTATCTTCAGAAGTGAAGACTTTGAACTGGAGAACAAGTATTTCATGATGAAACTGCTGCCCCCCACACCGAACCCTCTTGCACAAAACTATTTAAATTCCAACAATTCAAGAGTATTTCTTTGATGAACACACTATTTTCCTGGACAAATTTATACAGCTGCATTTTCAAATTATGCACACTCACAAAGGTGACTGCTTATTCTTTGAGTGGTACTGTCTCTAATTAACATACAAGTCAGCTTTTTAATCTATATGTGAGATATTCCAGTAACTGGCAAGAAAATTTAGCATGAATAAGCATTTGAACAAAAAGGATTAATGTAGTTAGATTCTGCCTTGTACCACTTTAACTACAAAAGAATTAGTGCTTAAAGAACCTTAATTACATGAGATTTGAAGGACATTTTGTTTCCAGAGCATAATTATTGTAGCAATGCCAGTCCCAGTAATGGATCACTTAGCATTGTATGACTTTTGTTTGAACTGAATCCTTCATGTAGCAAAACAGCTGAGAGAAAAAGTGTTTCCCAGGCTTGTGCTAAGTCAAAATGCCTGCTGAACTTGTAGGCTTTGGCAATTAGTACAGATGCAGATGCTTTGTAGACTGCCAAGAAATCATACAGTATTCAATGCAGAATAAATAATATCAGAAGGAAAAAAAAAAATAAAAAAAAAATCAGGCAGTTTTTTAGACAAAATCAAAATAAACAAATGAAAAAAAACCCAACAAAGCAGAAGAAACAAATGGCATGGCCAAAGACACTGAATTTACTTTCTGATGTGGAATGGGAAAATTATGACTAGGCCAAAGCCCATGCTGTAACGCAGAGGTTCAACCTCTAGTTTCAACTTTTGTTGTGGGGAGACTGGATGCCAAGTCTGAATTCTGCTGATGGAAGCAATTATGCCAAGAATATTTTTGCTTGGCCATAATTCTTCACTTATTTGTATCTATATACGTCTGGCTTTAAATGGGAATAAATGGCTTCTATTAGCAATTCAACCTCCTACATTTGATGCGTCTCTCAAGTATGTAACGAAATTAAATGTCTCATTAAAAAAGGCATGTTGAATATGCGCATTAATTTTTTCTACGCCAGGGAGCAGATATGGAAATTCTGTTCCATGGCAGTCTAGTAGCTACAAACTGAAAAACATCTGAATCCCACTGCAATGTCTAATGTCAACTCTGTAGGTTATAATGATGCTGGGGAGGGACTCTTCATTAGGGACTGTAGTGACAGGACAAGGGGTAATGGGTTAAAACTTAAACAGGGGAA
>JANRGW010007380.1:0-28568 GCA_024733675.1 Psilopsiagon aymara
ATCAGCCCACCTCACAAGCATGTCAAGGTCCCTCTGGATGGCATTCCTTCCCTCCAGTGTATCAACCGAACCACCCATCTTGGTGTCATCGACAAACTTGCTGAGGATGCACTCGATCCCACTGTCCATGTCACCATCAAAGATGTTGAACAAGACCGGTCCCAATACCTATCCCTGAGAGACACCACTCATTACTGGCCTCCAGCTGGACATTGAGCCATTGAGCACAACTCTTTGCTCAATGTCCAGACTCTTTTTTGAATGTATGCAATCAGAAAAATTGAGTCTTTTAGTACTGAATTCAATGTGTGAAAGCTAATTTCAGCCTGCTGATGTCAATGGAATGCTTACATACCCGAGATGATAACAATTTTTTTTTTAATCTAATAACTAGGAATTGTGAATAATTATTTTCTAAACACATAAGAGACAGCCTAGTGTTGATACGTCATTCTATGTGGTATTTCTACATAATCCATTTGTTTTAGGCAAGAATTTTCTCAGTCCATGTCTTAATCTCCAGGCTATATTTAGCACATTGTGATTTTGTTTATTATTTCTGTGTCTGCTGCTATGTAACCAGCAACACATGCACCAACCAGTACTTACTGTCAATTAAATTCCACAAAGTTATACATTGTACTCACCTCAAAGCTTTCATGGTAATTGTTGTACACATAAGCAGCATCCTATTTTAACCACAGTCATTTTCCATATGGACTAGAGAAAAGCTCCAGAAAAGTTTGAAACATTGCATCATATGGCAACCTTACACTGTTCATTGCTACTGAGTTATACAGGGACAACATATTAAAACACTTCAGTGGAAGAAGCCACATTTTTGTACAGAATCCACCATCTTGTCTTCTGAAGTTAACAATAATTAATGGAAGCTGTCAGTCAGTGTTTATGGTAACAGCTATAATGGATAAAAATAACATTCTTGACCAGGTAGCCCATAAGCCAGGTCATCAGGATATGGAAGAGAGAGATAAAAATCACAATTCCTCAACTGTTTTAAAGCTCTGACTGATTGCTGCAATTCTTTCATTATATACTTTGTTACCTTTGCCACTGCAGCATGACTTCTTGCTTAATTACACCGGGCAATGACCCATTCTGGGAGAAGTAAAGCTTTAACAACAAGCAGACAGGCATCTGAGCTTGGAATCCCAAACAGAAGGAAGATCAGGAAAAAAAAAAAAACAAAAACAAAACTACTATGGCAGAAAAATCTGAAATGACAAGGTAAGAAGAGAAAAAATAATCTTATGCCACTCATTTGTAAGAAAGAGAAACAGCAATGCGCAATGAAGACTCTTGGCATTGAGAAACACAGAGAGTAAAAAGACAAGATGTCTCATTTTACACAACTACCATATATATACAGTAATGTTTCAAGGCAAATCCTTTCTGGTTATCAATCTCAGCACTGTGTTGTTCAACATAAAGACAAAATAGAGAAAGCATCAGCAACGTATACATTTTGTATATATCCAAATTGATTAGAAGGCAGTATTATGTTCTAATAACCTTAAATCAGGATTCTATAGGAAACAGAATGATTTTTAAGTCTCTGCCAAAAACTTTCCAAAGTGTAAACAAATAAAAATGCAAGCCAAACACCTCAACCAGTTGTAAAACTTAACCAAAAATAGAGTGATAGAATAGAAATGGTGCTATCAATGGTAAATTCAATGTCTGCTTTATGGGACTTTCCCCTTAATTAGCAGTCAGACAGCATGAACAAAGATATGATCTAGCACATCAGGAAGCCCATGAAAGCATGTTGTCACCATATTAATACTACGGCAGTCACAGGACCTGTTAAAGCTTAACAGCCAATGAAGCTGCTACTAAAAATTAGTTAAAAAAATTAATAAAAAGTTGACTGCACATGTATTAAACATCAGTGCAGCTCTACCAATTCCTTGATGCAGGTGTATGTATTTAGAAATTTGAGGTCTGATTCTTAGTTACACTGATGTAAATCTAAAGTAATGCAGCTGAAGTCTATTATGTCAAGCCAAAGCCATAGGGAATCAGCTCTTAAGAGCTGATTTCCAAGTACAAAAACTTCATAAATACACTTACTCTTTCTGTTGTAAGGTTACTGTGTCTAACGTCACATGATTAAAGTCCTTTAGGTCTGCTTTGACTTACACTAGAGTCGGAAGTGATTACCAGCATTAGCCATGGAACTGTGAAGATGAGGAGTGTCATTATGTCTGAGTCTTTCTTCTGTCTCAGACTGGAGGTTATTAAACATACTTTAAGATGTAATCCCCTAGATGTTCTGACTCTGGCCTTTGGGGTTTTTTTCCTCATATAGAACTAGTCAAAAATATAATTTTTGTTTGGTTTGGTCGTTTCTTTTTTTTTTTTTTTTTTGCCATGGCTTCATTGTGTAATTCTGAGTATCACTTTTCTGTATTCAAAACTGTAATACCAATTCTAAAAGGCAAGTTCAGAGTTTAAAGCAATGCAGATAAAAATAGAGAATTTCTCTGAAAATCAAATCAGTCAGACAGAAGTACATTCTAGTCCAAGCACTGATTATGAAGTTGATGGGACAGCAGCACTGCACCAAATCCCCCAGTTCCCTTGGAGAACTTGCGCTAGTCTAAATAGCAGGTTGGGTGCATGTGCCTTGCCACCAGTTCTCCAACAGTAAAACAGTGCTTATACAAAGTAGAAGGAAATGTGATAGGACTTACTTTATTATAAAATTATGTCAGAAGTGAAGGATTCATTTTCTAATTGTGTGTTAACTGGCACAGTGACCTCAACATTGAACAGAACCCTATGCTTCACAGATCCTACCTTATCACTTACAACTTCAGAGATGAAACCTCCTTTGTCTCTGCCTCCAAAATGACCTTTCACTCTTCACTGCTCCTTCTCATGAAGAACAATGCACCCAACACATGATGGGGATCAATTAGTTAGTGTGCCAAGAGGGAAAAAAGATAAATTACTATAGTGTCAGCTGCTTTTATTGTGACCCTGACAAAAGAAGAGCTGTGACAGCTTCATATACCAATGCTGCAGAAGTGATACCAAATCTACAGAGGAAAAAAAAAAAAAACAACCCAGGCCAAAACTTTGCTGCGGAACTCCAAAAGCACTGAAAACAGGATGTAAGGTGTGGGAAATCAATAGCCTTATCTTCACATAAATTACATCAGTATGATTAGACACTTGCCACGTTTTAGAGACTAATCACATTTCAATAAACCAGGATGAAAAACTGAAATATTTTATGTTGGAGAAAATTCAAGTGGTGGCCACAGACCCAGTCATGCTGTAGATTAAGGGTTTTCAGTTTCTTTTCTTCAGGTTTTGGAGGTTTGCAGGTTGCTTCTCAATGGTCACTGACACAGGCAAGTTCATTGACCTTTGCACCAAATGGAGTATAAATTCCTACCAAATAGACTATGGATCCGAACAGAGGTTGCAATACCTAAGCTAGACTTCTTGCAAGTGTCCCAAGAGACCACATCTGATACATGTAGGCCTGGTTTCCCTGTGTAGAGCTGCAAACCTGCAAAACCACTGTATAATAATCTTATGAGACTCACAGGGCCGTGAAGCCACACATAGATACCTCCAAGCTTCCTGGATGCATGTGTGGTAAAAGCTGACTATGGTATGCTTCAGAATACATAGCAGGCAGGAAGAAAAAAAAAAAAATAGTAAAATCGATATGAGTTTCTAGATACATTTCCTCTTATGTACACAAAAAAATCCTCATCTTGGAAACTTTAGACTCCATTCAACTGTATAAACCCCATCTCTAGCAAGGGAGAAGTTTGCTCTGCTGCCAATTGCATCAATTGGTTGGTGGTGCTTTTTCTCTCTCAGCTAGTGCAGCTGTACTGCTGGAGCCCAACTTCACCTGCCTTTGAAAGAGAGCCCAGATCCTGCTAGTTGCATGGCAATGACAGATACATTTTACTGGAGGTCCAGTGCGTGTGTACATATCCAGCAGTAACCCTACATGGCTCTTGCAGTGTGCACAGAGATGTGGATTACTGTGGCTGTTACCATCCCTGACACGTGAGCTACTTTAAAGACAGTTCATGTCTGCACAAGTTGTACATAAATCTCTGACTGCAGTGGAGAAGCAGCATTGTGGCTGTTCTTGCACACATGCACCCCAGATGTCGCTGAGAACAGACTCCCAACTCAGCTCTATGCTATTAGGTCAGCACTTCCATTTAAGGGTCATGCCCAAGACGAAAAAGTCTTGAAATGTCCATTGGAGTAAACCAGCTTTATTCCCTGACGTCTACCAATACAGAGTTTTGTCTCTGTCCTTATTTGGCTCTATCTCCCTGCAGTAGCCCTTCAACTTAGACTCCTTGTAGCTAGATGGAACAAACTAACATAAATGTATTTATTAAAAAAATACACATACTGCTTGTTTCAGTGCAGTATGTAAGAGTATTTGTTTAAAATTTATCAAGAAATATTCATTTAAAAGCATTTTTAAAGATTGCACAGCATTTTCTACAGAAACTGGTATATAAAAGCCTATATTAGAGTGATGCACAGCTGCAGAGCTTCCTGAGCAGATCTGCATTAGCACACAGACCCTCCCTTTCCAGGCTCATTAATATTTCAGTTCACTCCACAGTCAATACATGTTTTTGTGAGGCACAGTGAAGCTACATTGTGGACTGGAATAATAGTATTTCCATTTGAAGTCTGGTCTGGTTTCTCCAAGCAAAGGAAAAGTGAGCTATCTCAAAACTGAATCACCAGCATGTCTTTAGAAATCTTCTGTTAGCCTTTGAAACAGCAAAGGAAAAAGACTACTGCAGGGGGAAACTGGTGTGAACTTCTATCTTTGCTATATTCAATTTAGCAATATCCACAGATTGGCTGACTTAAAGTGACTGCCCAGCAGTATTAAATTCCTCTTAATAGACTGACTTACCCCAGTGGTTTACAAAAATATCTCCCTGGAATGATTCCAAACATACCATAGATGCTGGCTGGCCAAGTATCCAAAATAGTCCTCAGTTAACAACTTCCAAACTCCACACAAGAATCAAATTGCCTCTCTTGAACACTGTACTACATTCCCTTGATCAAACTCATCATCTCCCTCTTTGGGTGCAATTAGGGAGGAAAGTCTTTTTCTTTTACTAGGAAATAAGATTTATGGAGTCTTAAACAGATCCTGGCACAAGAAAGTAATATTAGAATCACAGGATCATAGAATATATACACTTTCAGTGTGGCCTCATACTCAAATTCTTATAGGATCATAGAGTGATTAGGGTTGTAAAGGACCTTAAGATCATCCAGTTCCAAACCCCCTGTCATGGGCAGGGACACCTCACACTAGACCATATTACCCAAGTCTCTGTCCAACCTGGCCTTGAACACTGCCACAGATAGAGAATTTACCACTTCTTTGGGCAAGCTGTTCCAGTACCTCACCATGCTCACAGTAAAGAATTTTTTCCTTATATCTAACCTGAACTTCCTCTGTTTTAGTTTAAATCCATTGCCCGTTGTCCTATTGCTACAGCCCCTGATGAGGAGTCCCTCTCCAGCATCCTTCCCAGGTCGTAGACAGAAATGCAGTTACTGCTGCTTCCTAAACACTGATTGCACTTTTAGACACCACTGGTGCAACAGGAACCTGTCGTTACCTTTGAGAAGTCAAGTGAAAGTTTGTTTTTGTTTTGATCTAGGTGCCGTAGGACTACCGATAAGTAGCTAAAGCTGACGCCTCATGGCTTCTAGAGAACACAGCTGGGATCCTGTTCCCTTCTGCCCAGTCTACCTCAAAGGTTACCAACCCTGGAACAAGCTGCACCTACATTTCAGCAGTGACAGAGCACAGCCAGTTTCCTTCTGTGAACTGGTCAGAGAGCTGTGTTTGGGGGTTTGGTTGCCCTCCTGTGAACTGTGATAACCAGTGTGCAGAGCCACCCCTCCTTCCACTGCCTCTGCCACAAATAGCTTCAACCTTTAACCAGTGGACAGGAAAAGCAGCAAAGGGAAATAAACAGCTCTGACTGTCACAGCTAGAGTCAGAGCCTCAGCTCAGATGAGTCAGCACAGCCCCAGCTGTACTAGCTATGGCCTGGCTTTGTTTCTTCACTTACAGGCTGCAATCCAAAGCACAAAGGAAAACTTCCCAACTGCTTGTCATATTATAGTACAAGTAAAACAGCTAAATCTAAAGCCTGATCTGAAAACAGGCAGCATGGACCTTCCCTTCCTCACTCCATGAGATGTTTAAGAAGCCTGGCAGCACTAGACTTTTTTTGAGACCCCTCTCTGTTCAGGAGCGTGGCCTTTTCCCTTCTGGCAGTACATCAAATGTTCTTACCACTATAGTATTTCAATGCTGGCAAACAATGCTCGCAAACGTACACTTGGACTCTAAGCAGTTCTACTAAGTTTTCTGTAATCTTTAAAATCTTTCTTTCCTTGATAAATCATGTAGGTAGTTTTTTGTTTACATTGGCTTCTAGGTATGGATTTTCGTTGTACAGATAAACTCAAAGACATAGGTAAAGAGGGTGGTGGCTATTTATTGATTCTTAACACGAATGTTTCAGTGAGCCAGTTAGGAAACAAAACCAGTGCAGTTTAATATACACACCAAGTAAATGGACTGAGTGAATGCTGAAAATCATAGCATCATAGAATCATAGAACAGACCTTCAAAGGAAATGCAGGGTTTGAAATACATGCAAGACTGAAATCTGTTTGCATAAGCTGTTGTAAGAACAAGGCAAAAAAGTACTTGTGGAAATTTATTTTGGCACAAAAAGACAAAGAAAAGCCAAAATAATTGCATATTTTATTTCCCACAAAGATTACAGTCAGTTATTTGTCAGTGTCAAGAAGTTTAATCACTCGTTAATGCTAAGAAAGATCATCTTATTGAATATCTGGGGAAACATGGAGGAATTTCCTTCTCCTGAAGTTCTCCATCTCTTTCAATCTTATGGTATGGGAAATTTAGAATCATAGAATAGTCAGGGCTGGAAAGGACCTTAAGATCATCCAGTTCCAATCCCCCTGCCATGGGAAGGGACACTTCACACTAAACTATGCCACTCAAGGCTCTGTCCAACCTGGCCTTGAACACAGCCAGGGATGGAGCATTCACAACTTCCCTGGGCAACTTGTCTTCAGAGCAAGGGAGATAGATAGAGTAAGAAGAGTCTTGTGGAGCTTTAAAAGCTAATTTACTATATTCAGATCATAAAAACACATACTTACCTCATTTGAACACATGTTCCTCCACAGACTCATGTTAATGGTAGAAAGGCTATGAAACAGAAGACATGCTCTAGTGTCTTACTCTACGTATTGTTCCAATGAATTCTTAAGAAAAGTTCTCCTAGTACAACCTTCATCTTTTTACCAGGGAGGAGATTCAAAATTTAATTTTCTTTGGCATTTAATTACAATAAAATTCATTATGTGCACATTTGTATGTTGCAACTCCTGTAATATTTAAAAAACTACAAACCAGAAAAAAAAATACAATCATTCCTGTTTTATTTTTTTCTTTATCAGAGTGATAAATAAGTTTACAGACTTCTAAGTCTCTAAGCAAGAGCATAGTCAAACTGGTATTTTTGCAGTCCATCAAGTCCCTCAGCCCAGGTAGAGATTGGCATACTCATGTAGGGTTTGAGGAGAATTCAGAAGCAGCAAGCAGTGAGGATTCCCAAGAAAATAAATAATAAAATCACAGAGGCAAATATTGTTTTCTGTTCCAGGGTCATGCTGGAATTTGGTGTCATGTTCCCAGATGGCACAAAAGTGGCAATGAATGCTCCACCGCTGGTGGTGTTCAAGGCCGGGTTGGACAGAGCCTTGGGTGGCACAGTTTATTGGGAGGTGTCCCTGCCCATGGCAAAGGGATTGGAACTAAACAATCTTAAGGTCCTTTCCAACCATAACTATTCTATGATTCTGTGAGTCTATGAATACCTCTCCATCCATCATCCAGAGAAGGTGAAATGAATAATCCCACAGTTGCCTTCTTTTCATCATCATTTTGCTAAGGTCAGAGTAGAAGCCATTTAGATGCACTCTGCTAGCTGTAGGACAAAAGGGAAATAATGTTAACTGCAAATAGACCTTTTGTTTGTAAACTTCAATACAACTTTCTCATAACTTAGAAAAATGAGATGGAAAAGAACTTGATGGCAGGGTCTGCTTGCCTCTGTGTCATATTTGAAACAAGTTAGAACTCCTGCAATTCCTCTCAGCAGTACAGAATCCAGACACAAATCCTAAATGTCGCCCAACCAGAGCTGGTAGTAGCCTCTCTCCAACTACCATGTAATTTGGACTGTAGAATGTTTCTTTCCTGCAAGGGGAAAAATGAGGGGTTTAACCATAGTGGGTAGCACAGGGAAAAGACAAATTTCAAGCCTTGCTGCAGGACAGGTGAACTGTAGTTGATGCTACTCTAAGGTGGGCGAGAGGGTTCTGAAAAACACATGTAGTTACGGTTTTACACAACGACCAAAAATGCTTTGAGGTGGGATGGACCAGGACCCACTGCAAGCCAAAAAAAGTGCATGCCCTCACAACAGAAAGCAGCAATCATTCAATGCCTGAAAACATTGTAGCACTGATGAAGCCATAAATAATTTGTTTGAAAGATTTAGAAAGGCAGCTTGATATGAGTCAATTAGAAATTTATCTCAAGGGCAAATATTTCTAAATGTTTTCCACCTTAAAATCAGAATCAGGCTAACAAACACATTTAGCAAGAAAATGTTTTGGGTTTTTTTATGTTAGCAGCTCTACTACATCAATAGAAATGCCAGGATTTGCTATTTGTTCCTAGACAGCAGCGCATATGCTGAGCTACTTCCTTCCTGGCACATCTGCTCCCTTGATTGTCTATCTGGGCGTCTGTCTACCATTACTTCCTCATCCTTTGCACTCTGGACTTTCCTTCCATCAGGAGGGAAGCTGGATGTCACAGCTTAGGCCTGGTCACCAGCATCACTGAAATTACCTGTGAAGTGTCCTTAGGAAAAAAAGGCTTCAAAAGTGATTGAAAGACAACACTGCATCAGCTGAACATGCTGAGTTGATGGAAAGAGGAAGAAATAGAAGAACACAATGCAGTATGTAACACACACAGGAAAAAACTTGACATCATTATAGCCTTCATATCATTTATGCCTCATATCATTTTATAGATGGAATCATTATACTGATTCCATCACTGGACTGGGATTAGTAATTAGGTATAAATAGATTAAGAAAGCATGGCAATACTGGAATATTTCTAGGATTATCCTAAAAACTGTATCTTAAACAAAATAGAGGAAGTATTAAAGCAACAAAAAATTGGAATTGCATGGCTATTACTGCCTGGTGTAATTTATGATGGGAAAAGATAGCAAGATCAAAACTGTTAACTTCGTCTTTTGAAAGAGTGTCCAGCTACCAGCTGATAAAAAAGTAATGCAGAAGGCTGTAACAGAGAGAGCTAAAACTTAAGAACAACTGGTTTAATAAAGCCAACAGACATTTGGGGGTGGGGAGAGAGCAATACCTGGTGAAAGAAATAATGAATTCTGGCAATAAATAATCTGATTATAAAAAAGAAGAAACATATAAACTGAGACAGAGTGTACCACTATGGCACCAATGCGCTACACAGTGGAGGCCAAATGTGATGGTATCCCATTCTATAAATGTGATGGTGTCCCATTCTGACTTTGGAAAGCTTTTCTGTACACACATTATGTCATAGTTTTTAATGTTTTTTAAAGCATATGTCTTCAGCTAAACACATATTATACACATCTAACTTTAGTCTTTCTTAAAACTGTAATTATGCTTGCTTCCACAGATCAGAATGTTTTAGAAAGGTTTTCCTGACATTTTTCTAGACATTACCTGAATACAGTTAGCAAACATGGGAGAAAATGCAAAAGATGGAAAAACTGTGAGTGTCAGGAAAGATGAACAGATTAACTTTTGATACACTAGTTTTAAATGCCAAACTTGGAATATAAAAAGGATTATGGGCACAGTTTTGAAGAAATGTGATTTTAAAAATGGATGAGCTCATTAACCACTTCTTTCATGACAAAATTATGTTTAAATATCCCCACTGATACAAACACATGAGTACACAAAAGGATAAGGTAACTAGCTAAAGACAATCATTGGGCATATCTACAGACGCAAGTAATCAGGCTTGGAAGCATCTTGGTCACACTCCTGGATTCTGGTCATTCACCTGGAGCAACTGGTATAAGAGAGTCCACAGGTCCCATGTCTTCCTCCATGCCCATCATTTTCTATTGTGTCAGCAGACCTTCCCTGGTGCTGAGCATGAGTTTCTTTCCGACTGGCAACATTCCATGTGCACTGTACATGGCAAACTGTATTTTCTTGTATAAGAACCTCTGCACACCTTGCAAGAGCTCCTCCATCCCGCCTGAGCTCCATCCTGCCTTGATGGTAGTTATAGCAGGCTGAAAGGGAGGACAGGAGCCTGGAAGAGGGTGTTGAAGAGCTTCAGAGAGAGGCAGAAAGGCTCTTCCCCACAGCATGAGGAAGATTTCTGCTACAGCTCTAATGCAGATCCCAAGAGACCAGAGACAATAACATGAGTGAGATGCACAATACAAATATCCTCATTACAGCACAAAAGCATCCATGCAGCCAAAACAAATAAATAAAAAATACAGATCATAAAAAGGGAAGTGGTAGAAAACAGATAATAGTAATAATAACAACACAACCAGACTGTGTTTCTTTTCAGCTTGTTCCAATCACTAAATGCTGAGCCAAGTTATAGAAGGGGTGGAAGAGCCTCAAGCTTGTTTAAAAATTCACTGATGTAGTCAAGATTCCTGTAGGTGCAACCTGCTGCTTTCTTTTTTATTTCACATCTCAGGTAAAATCATAACTGACAGAAAAAACAGGCTACCCTTCACTTAAATGTTTAGCCCTGATTTTTTTTTTGTTTGTTTGCTTGTCTATTTTGTTGCTGTTGAAGGCAGATGTGCCCCCCTCAGTTATTTTTGGTAATGGATTTCTTGCAGATGTGTTTAATCCTTTGTTTAATGAGTTAACAGTTACACATCACTCCATCCAGGCTGTTAACATAATTTCTCCTTGCTAGTCTGCACACATCCATTAGATAGCTCCATTATAGCTCTCCTTGAGGGGGTGCTTACAGTCCAAGATAGTAAATTTGTAAGGAAATAAAGAAACAGAGTAAAACTTGTATATCATCAGTGGCATTAAATTGACAGGTTAGTCTTTGGCACATCCTAAACCTTTATAGCCTTCACAAAATTTCAGGTATTCACCTGCAGCCCTGTAGCTGAACTATGACCACAGGGCCTGGTCAGATGTCTCTAAAATGTAACTGTTCTGGTAAAGCCACTAAGATATTTGAAGTTAAAATGCCCCTGGATTAATTAGTTGATAGAGCTACCTGCACGTTCATCTGAAGGATGCAAATTCACAGGACTCTGAATAGTTAAGCTTATTCAAAGCTCCTTTAATTGGTTTTTCAGTTCTTTTAGCATTTCTTTTGTTTCAAAGTTGACTTTAATTGAAAATTGTTGTACATTAAAAGGATTTCCTTAGGGCTCACAGTTTAAAGCTTCTTACCTTGAGAACAATAGGACTAACAAAAGAATGGTTTTAAGATCTGCACCTCTAGGAACAACATATTTACAATTAAATGTGGTTTTGTTCTTCTGTCCAAACTGCTCCCTTTTTATAACCATATACAGCATAAACTGCATTTTGCATTAACACCCATACGTTTATGCTCTTACTATAAAAGATTTGCATGCTGGTGAGCAGTCACAGCCAAAGACACTGTAGGGAATCACATCCCAGTTTGCAGAATAAAATCTTACTTCTACCTATTTTGCCAGGTTCTGTATCCAACCTGCTCGTAAACTTGTCTATCATCCCATCCCTGTAGCTTCAGTACTCTGAGACACAGAGCAGCTCTGGAGCTGACCTTCAGTTGCCATAAATTGTTCCAATACAGTTGGAGATACACAGAGATTAGAATTATTGGCCCTTTGTCTTTCAAAATATTGAGGAACTGGTAATTCAAGAAACCACTGAAGACATCCAGGCTGAACTGTGACATCCACAATCTATGTGCACATGGATTCAAAGCAAATATTTTAGCTAAAAATATTAATAATCAAACACCATATAGAATGACAGAATCTGTTTATTGCTATTTCTTCACAACTCATTCACTCTACATTGTTCCATGTAAATCACATATAACAAACAGAAAAGCCTCTGAAACGAGCAAGGTGAAAGGAGTAATTTAACCAGCAGAAAAAGTCGTTGAGACACAGGGTCCAGCATCCTTAGTAACTAGACACAAGGCCAAGTTTCCTGCTGCTGCAGCAAGCTATCTGTTCTGCAGACTTCATCTTTCCTACTTACACCTTTGGTCCTGCAAAATTTGCTTGATAAAAATTATAGTTAAGCAACAAACAGCAAGACATTAAAGATCAAGACATTTAAAGAGATAAAACATGATATTTTTATCTCTTTTAAGTCAATACCCAAGGACTTTCTTTCATTCTTCTTGTTCACTCAGGATTTACTGGCCTGATCTGTAAGGTCCTGTGACTTAACTGGGTGCTTCACCACATACGCCTGATATGCAGGTACCCTATATTAGTGGAGCAATTGGTTTTCCATTATGAAATATGTCATGGAATGTAGCAAGCAGACAGCTGTGCCAAGACCATGCTCATGATTTTCCTATACCACCCATACTAGTTTCACTGATTACTCACTTCCTTAGCTACAAAAACACATGGCAAGTTTCTTCAGGCTCAAACATCTGTACACAAAATATTTGAGAAAAGATATTTCCATGCACTCACAGCTCAGCTGCTGCGATTGACGTTTTAAACCTACCCTAAATAAACAAAATTTGATTTCAAAAAGTACCAGGCTAGCACACTAAACTACATGTGCACTTCTCTTGTACCCAAATGCTTCCTAGGTTCCTTAGTACTGTATCCTGCAGCAGTGTTGCTGCGCTGGAGTCTCTTTCCAACTGTATATATCGGATATATTAGCAATGCCATTTTCACCTATACTTCAGCCTTTTCCTCTTACAGATTTGACACCAAGATGTCATTGCCCTTTCCCTGCAGGCACATATCCTCATCATCTCTCAATGGCTTTTAAGGACAGATCTTTCTGTGCAAAAAGAGCCCTGTGGTGCGCTATTCAGCAGTTAACATTGCTAAAGCAAGTTGATGGGGTTAATTTTAGCAATAAAAAATGCTAGAAAAGGCATAGACCCTCTCTATTTTTTCCATAGACCCTCTCTAATACCATGCACATCACTTTTACTTAATGCACCATGGAATGTTTAAAATGCAAGCTCTCCTTTAATATGTTAATGTACACAAATAATGTTTTGAATTCCTCCACACAAGCTGTGTAAGGATGATGTATACAAAAAAGGTCAAAGTTATTCTAAAAACTTGAATAACACACTGCATTTTCTAGAGTAATTGCTAGCTTTTCAGCAATTACTGAAGGCATAAATCTGTGAAACATCAATATATTTACACCATTCAGAGATCTGTGCAATGTCTTGAAATATGCACCTAACAGACAGTTCTCCTTCCTCAATATACACTCCTCTTTCAAAAAAGAGGGTGTACAGATACAGAGGCAGCAGTAATGCAACCCTTCTCCACAGTGAATATTTTAAAGGTATAGCAGTAATATAGCAAAAAATGCTAAAGCTTTTAGAGCCAATAACATGGCTAATATCCTTATGGGCTGCATCCTACATGAATCAGCAAGTTGAAAATTTGTCGTCACAAGAGCCATAAATCCTTACCTAAAGAAATATATCCAGCTCAAAATGACAAAAAATGGATTTTATACTAGCCTGTCTGACATCAGTAAAAGATGAACCAGAATATACTTTTCAGAAAGTAAATAGGAAATACACAACAATATAGTCAGTATATAATCATTTAATTTCTATTATTTTGATGTCTAATGTCAGTATTCCTGACCTGGTATGAAGGATGCAATAGAGAATATTAGCCAGGTATATGCAATATAAAGATTTTAGCTTTGTTAAATACATGGAGAAAATCAGACAATCAATTTCTGTGAAACAATCACCTTCATCTAGTAGAGGGGGAACTTGACCTATTTCCCACTGCAGCAGTTACAGGTAGTTACAAGTATCTTTAGGTTCCATTCTTCTGCACCTTTCTTGAATTTCTAAGCATAAAGGATAAGGGACAGCCAAGAAAAAGCTGCTGATTGAAGGCTTAGAATTTTACATGAAAAACTACAAACTCTTCTGAGAATCCTATTTGTGTGTTAGAAGTAATTAACTGACAGCACTATTTTTTTTTAAAGTGAGGCTGTAATTTCAGCTCTGCCTCAGCAACTCTTCAACGAATTCTGTTTGGCTGAGTACAGCAGTCGCCTTGCAGCCTGCTTCAGCAGAATGTTAACATTCAAAAGGTGTGCCAAAAAATAAACCAACCAAAAAAAATCCTACAGGATACTCCCGTGCCTTTGCAAAATCAGACCTAAAATCTGCTAGTGCTTCTTTCTTCTCTATAGATTGTTGTCACTAATGTGTCTTTTTAACTCCAATTAACACTCTTTTTTCAGTTATTCCAAATAATGATTATAATATCTAAATATTATAATATCTTAATCCTTTATACATCTTAAAACATAGTGGATTCTATGAATGCCAGTGGTATACTTTCTTTAGAAAATAAACCAACATTGTAATGGGAGAGGTCAGTAACATTTAATGCTTAACTTCTGAACTTGTATCTAGGGATTTTTGCTCTGGGAGTCGTTTCCATGTACTAAAGCTGCCCTTGATATAGTTGCTTTTTATTTTGAGGGAAGATATCTAACCAAAGTGAGAAGGTTCCTGCTTTCCTTTGCCATGAGAAAAATGAAGTGAATTTTAGAATGTCAGTCAGATAGGCTGATTAAAAAATGGAAGGGTTGTTTTTCTGAGAGTTTTTGCTTGAAAACAAGGAGGCATACACACACACACATCCACACCAAGACCCCAAACCATTTTAGGGTGATGGAATACAATTTGTTTTGATCTCTTACAGGGAACTTTAGTTTTCAGATATCCCATATTTTCATAGACCAGAAAAAGAATACGGGATATTATTCTGCTCTCATATTTTCTTCAGGCTTCTGTTATGGACAATAGATTTAAAGCTCACAAGAATTATCTTCCTTTCACTACCCCTTGAGGATTTTCCTGTGGAAACCTCCTTTATCTTAGAACATTAACCTTGCCAACCACATTGTCTTTGGCAGGGTCAACATTGTGGCACATGGGACTATCATTTTGTGCATGTAGTAGGACAAAATATGCTTGCAGGGATGATGCAAAGCTGTCACCCAAATTACCACAATGCAGAGAGGATCATTTTCTGAACAACCTTGCAGGCAACCTAAGACATCCATGCACCCTGGGGTGGTCTGCCTTAAACCCACTGAGAGTCTGGCTTTTCATGCCTTACAATCAAAAAGAAAGAAGAAAGCACCTCCTTGCAGGGCTCCCTCAGCACCTTGCTCATTGCAGGGTAAGCAGGTAACAAGGGCTATCCAGGGACCTAGGACTGGCACACACAAATACTCTGTATGTGACAATTAGTTGCCAGCCCGTTGCTTTGCAGAGTATACATCAGTATAAACCACAAGCCAGCCTGCAGTATGAATGCACTATGCTCACATCAAGGTATACCTCTGCCACTGCAGGAAAACATTTCAGGAAGGAATTTTCACCTCCTCATTCTCCTTTGCACACACAGGCCTAGGTCAGCCTGATGCTCTGTTCTTCACCCTCTGAATCCCTCAGGATCTGTTCCTCTAAACAAGCATTTAAAAGGGTGTCCTAGAACCCCTTTCTACAGTTCTCTTAATCCCGTCAGCATCTCTTTTTCTGTGACTGTAAAGAGCCAAGTTGTAATTTCCCTTTTCAAATCTCTGGTGATTTTCCACTTTCCAAGACTGAGGTCCACACAACTAGATTAGATCCACCCCAGTACTGCACTCTGCAGCTTCTGGATCAATAATTGACAGATTTAGTAACCCCTTCTTGTCTGGAATATTCATGACAAGACTTGACAAAAAAGGCTGGATTACATTCCCAGAAGATTTCTGGCATAGGAATTTCTTAACATCAGTCAGAAACTTCATATTTTGCATGTCAGTACTCTCAAATCAACCGAAGTCTTACAGACTCAGCAGCACATTACTGCAGCAGCACTGATCTGTGATCAAGGCAAGCTGGTGTGCTTTCTTGAGGGGTTCCTTTTTGTCACGAAGAAACTCTTCATCGCACTTCTCCCTTTAAACAATTCTCATTTTAATAGAAGCTGTCATCCACTCAGCTCCCAGAAACTGAGCAACACTGCAAGAAAAGAAGGAATGATTCATTTCTTACAGCAAGACAGATCATAAGAGTGTGAATCCATAATTCAGCAATGAGGGAATTCCCACAGAAGGGGAGGTTTTCTCCTATCATTCTATATGCATTTTATGTTAAGTAGACATTAGATTAAAAAAAATCCAGCACATGAACCTCAGAAATAATCCACCTGGGTTAACACATAAAAGCTCAATGCTCAACGCTGCTGCCACACTGTGTGAGTTGTACTCCTGAGGAGGCATATGCACTGCTTTTGCTAGGTTTTGGTTCCAGTAAGATTAAAGCAGGAGCCAAGAATTAAGTGGAAAAGCTCAGTCACGTCTCTGACCAAGTCAGTCAGAGAGGGAAGACAGGAGGACAGCCCAGTAAGGCAGTTATTAGCCAAGGACTGCTTTGGATCTGTTTCAAAATTAGGTTCTTGTAGTCCCCTTAATGGTGCTTTAGGCAGCTAAAGTTTTTGGTTGTGACTTTCAGATTAATGGATGCTACAGGGTCAGTTCTTGTACAGCTTGCAACGAGTGCATCGTGTCCTGGCTTCCAACCCTAGAGGCTGCAAACTCCTAAATCACTTTATTCGAAAAGAGTATGCTTCACCTGTGCCTTTGAAAATGTAAATGACGTAAAATTCTAAATAAATATCAGAAATACATTGGTATTTCAGGTAATTTCCTACAGCACTAGTAATGGGGTAAATTTGGATGTCCAGCTATTTAAGAGTTCCTTTAATCCTCTTCATAGAGAGTGCTTCTTAGCCAGTACCTTTAAAATATTTTTCCACAGCCTTGGCTTGCTTTGCTGTAGGGTTGTGTTTTACTCTTAACAACTCTTTGAAACAGGAAATATGAATATAATTATATTTAATATTTAGTGCTTCAGTTCCAAAATTGCTATTGATTTCAGAAAGTGTAAATAAGGGCAGCCTTTCAGGAAATGATCAGATTTTGATTAAAAGCCATGAATGCAATCCTGAGACATTCACTGCAATTCAAAAGAGACTCCTGCCAACTTTTTTGTGTGCTTCTATTTTTGTCTACTCACAGATTGGTTACTTACTTTGGAGAGGTGGAGATGGGGGCCCTGAAGTCCTGCTTTGTACAAAATCCATCATTGTACAAAGCAGCAACATGCCATATACTCAGTAGCAGGCATTGCTCCTGCATGACTTTTGCCACCATACTTAACACAGACGGAAAAGGATAGTGCAGACTTACTTTTTCCTTCAGTTTGCTCTCACAGATGTTTATACTGAGCTCCCACAAACCTCACAACTAATGTCAAGAACTGACTTTCTGTGTCAGGTCTGTAGAGATAAAGTAAGGTAAAAAATTTCAGCTGATTCAACAGGATTTGCAGCCCAGCACAGCTCCCTCATCTCCTGCAGAAAAGAGGGGTAGGCCAAGCGTGTTTGGCCCAAGGGTCACGTGCTAAATTGCTTAATACACTGAATCTTTATTTTCCCCTACAGATGAATTTAATTGCCACAAACATCTAGAGGCATCCTTCCCTATGACATGTATTTGGCTGGAAGTATGGGCTGATTCTAGCAGGTACTGTGAACATTCTGACCACAGAGTTAGATCAGGCATCTCTTGAACAACATAGAGGTTCCCAACCTCACATTCCCTCTCAGGCCCTGCGGTTCTACCCCTGGCGCTCCACCACCTCCATCATGAAAGGCGTCCTGCAAAAATCAGCCCATTTACTATATTCATGCCCCCACTGGAACCATACTGTGTTTTCAGGGTAACTACATTGCTTTTCTTGTTTTGTGTATGCAAAGTTTTCTTTGGCATCATGTGACAGTACATGAATGTCCTCCTAACATTGTAGTTTAGACTTTTTCTGAGAGTTGGCAGGCAACATGACTGCTAACTTCTTACTAGTAAAGCTATCTGGAGCCCAGATGGGTTCCTTATGGTAACCTCCGAAGAAGATTTTGACATGGCACAATCTGTTTCCCTGACTTCTCTGTTAAATACAGTTCTACACTTCAATTTCATCTCTGTGATCCAAATATTAGCCAGCATTTTCCATAGCAATTACTTGAGCTCTCACATATATGTTTGATCTGGAGAAGAGAAGGCTATGTGGAGACCTCATAGCAGCCTTCCAATATCTGAAGAGGGTCTATAGGGATGCTGGGGAGGGACTCTTCATTAGGGACTGTAGTGCGAGGACAAGGAGTAATGGATTCAAACTTGAACAGGGGAAGTTTAGATTGGATATGAGGAAGAAATTCTTTACTGTAAGGGTGGTGAGGCACTGGAATGGGTTGTCCAGATAAGTTCTGAATGCTCCATTGCTGGCGGTGTTCAAGGCCAGGTTGGACAGAGCCTCAGGTGACATGGTTTAGTGTGAGGTGTCCCTGCGTAGGGCAGGGGGATTGGAACTAGGTGATCTTAAGGTCCTTTCCAACCCTAACTATTCTATGATTTGGCACATCATTAAAACTATTTTTGTGGGACCAAGTAAAACTGAAAAAAATAAAAACCTGGAACATTTCTAGAGGGTGTCTCAGCCTGGACAGCAGATATCTGCCATTGCCAGGGCAAAGCAGGAAGTATGAGATGTTGAGGAGGGTAAAATATTCAGATGTCTGAAGGAAAAGTGGTATCATAAATGAGATTTACTTTGGGGACTGTGTGGCTTCCCTGCTTTCCTGTCTTAACATAAGTGTTTATCTCATGTTTGCATCTACTGCTGTAATCTCTAGCAACAATGGGTGTACAAACCAATGAGGCTGTAATCCTGGCTTGGCCAGAGGAAGCCATGAGAGATTTTGGTTTGCATTCAGTGTAAGTATTGCCCATACTCTGATGGTCAGCACTGACAAGTTTGATGATGATAACCTAAAAAGATTTCTAAATTCTGCGTAAGAACGAAGTGAAAAAAACATACTGGAGCAGGGAAGGCTGCTGTATGTGGAGAACTGAGAAGGAAAAGGGAATAAGGATAAGTTGTGGGGTGACAGCACCTTCTCTGGAGGAATCTAAAGGGTCCTAAAAAAGTAATAGATTCTTAAAATGAATCTAAAGTTTGTTACAGATAGCTCTGAATCCAAAGCTCTCACATTCCTATTTTTGTTGTTTACTTGCATGCAACTGTGGCTGTAGAGCTCATTTCAGGCATTTCATCCTGAGCATCTATCTCCACTACTATTATACTCTGTTTGACTTGATGATCTTATGGGTCTTTTCCAATCCATTTTATTCTGTGATTCTACATTTGATTATGGTTTTGCTACAAAAGTTGACAAACCATGTCCTGCTTCAGCCTTCTTGGAAGTGCAAACTGAGTCACTCACTTCTAACTGATATTGAAGGGTGGCAGGAATGGGGATCAGCAGTGAGCAGTAGAATACCTATGAAGTGCATTATGCCATCAACTTAAACCAGAGGTGCATTCATTTCATTAACTCATTGATATTTAGTGCCTCAGAGGCTGTGTTTGCAAATTATATTGCATTAATATTGATTTTTTATTTGCATTTTTAGTGTGCACCATAGCAATAACAAAAAAGAGGAAAATCCCTAATAAAATTTACATAATTCATCATGAGAGCCAAGATTTCAAAATGAATTTCTCTGCATTTTTCCCTACTTCTTGTTTTTCTCTTAATGCAGCCTAGATGTGACACCTAATATAACATGACAGCACTTCTGCTGCCAAACCATAAAGGTTTGCAGCAACTTCTACTTCCTACAGCTGATTTATGCAGGCAGCTGTGTAAAATTCAGATGGTGTCTGAACAAAAGAGAGTACAAGATACCTTGTGAGTGGTGGCTCCATAGGAACACTGATTTAAACTTACTCATTACATGGAGACAGGAGAATAAAAGTGTATGGATAGTTATATCTTTACTTATATCTATGGGTTGTTTTTAATCTATAGGCTTATTAGTCATTAAATAAGCTATCTATACATTTACAGCTATAATGCTGAAGATTAAGAGACTGGATTAGGATGCCTTTCAAAACACATCAGTGCATTATTTAGGAATTGTGGTTTGGTGTAATGCAGTTCAGTAATGTCAGTTAAGGCACATTTTATGTCCAAGTACCATTAAAAAAACCCAGTAGAGTAACATCACTGAACAGATTTTATTGTTTAAGAAATTATAAATGCCACCTAACACTCCAATTCCCACATCTTCTAGCTTGCCTTCAGAGACACCTCAGAATAACACAAAGAAATTTAGAACAAGGAATATGAAGAGACATGTGAGAACTTAATGAGCAGTCTGCTGGCTGTCTTGCTGCTTGATTTTGTCCTGATTTTCAATAACTTTGCAGTACTTAGAGCTACTGCTGAGAGGGAGACAGGATTGTCTGAGCAGAGAGGTTGAGTGTACAGGCATGTAACTGCTGACCTTTAGAGCAATTTCAGATGATGAGTATGTTTTTCCCTTTCAAGAGCCCTGCTTCCTTTATAAAAGCTGCCCCTTTCTCAAAAATATGTCAACCTTTGAGAGTGTGTCATGAAAGGAAGAGGTAGATCCCTTAAATAAACCCATACAGTTGAAATTTCTATACAATGTGTTACCGAATTCCAGCCAAGGAAGCTGGTAACGCCCAAGTGATTCTTATCCACTGCTTTGGTTAAATTAGGGCCTTAAAGGAATGAGAGTCATCCTGTTGGCTAACCCAGAAATGCCAAGGGCAACAGTGTTTTTTCAGTAAAAACCACAGAAGATCCATAATGAAGGTTTTACACACCCAGCAGTGCAACAGGTCACGCTGACAAAACCAAAATGGAACTTTTTTCCTCACAGCTAAATGTTGCCATTGATCTAATATTATAGACAGTGGTTATGTATTTACATCAGAAAATAGCAGAATACATTATCAGGCAATTTAAGGAACTGTTCATAAAACCAGTTATTTAATGTAAGAGTATTTAATGTTATTAGTACTTGCACAAAGGCTGGAAACAATACATTTCAAATGTGAGCATAATGATTTCATGTGATGAATGATTAGTTATGCAATTCTCTTTTCCAAACAGCATCATAAATAGCGTATTGTAATGCTACCTCTTGCTGTCCTGTCTCATGGAATTTATAATCCTCAAAAAATAAAATTGGTCTCCTTAGTTAAAGCTAAAAGCATGTGAGCCCATATAAAAAGACAGACAATAGAGCTATTGAATACTGCGGTTACTTTACATTCAAGATACGTTCACATTTTACGTGATCGGGGCAACTGATTTAATCCAATTTTAAAAGGTGGTAACAAATACAATGGACTTCATTTGAAAGGCCCTTAGCACATCAACTAAAATTAATCTGAAGGTTCTTTACAAAATGTAGCATGCTTTTGATCTGTGACAAGCCAGACAGGAGTATGCCAGGTCCTCAAAAGTGCATTGAAAAAGTTATTTCAAAAGCATAAAATCTCCCAAAGTAGATCTGCCACATTTTTTTCATGTTAACAAATTTGTCATTTACTAATAGAAATATACCTAAAAGTTCATAACCTCTAATTTGAACCCATCTATATTCCTATTTTGGAAAGTGATTGGTTATATAGCCTTCACTTTGTTTATGCTGATATTCCAGAGATTGTGAACTCAAATCACACTGTTTTTTTCAGCATTTTTCCTTCGATTTGAAGCAGTCATGAAAAATTACCAGCATCGCAAACAGAATCAAAATTATTGCAGACTGCTTTTGAACAGGCAGCAGTGAAAGGAAGTTAACCCTCCTCCTTTCCTACACCCTACTACAGTCTCATTCAGGTTGCTCATATCAGTGGTACTTTCTTCCTCTGTAGACACTAGACATGAAGAATTGATGACCTTTTCTCCTGGGAAAATCTGTAGCCAGTCATTTATCTCCCTACCTCTTGATTCAAGAGAGACACCTCATACTGCAGCAAAGTCAGTGTGTGAGCTACTGCCAAAATGGGCAAATCTGCACACCCCCACCGTCCAGCCCTAAAAGTTGCCACCCCTCCCTTTGCATCAGACACAGCTATTGTGCAACTACAGCATAAATCAGGTGTGGAAAAATCCATCTGGGGAATAAAAAATGAAATAAAACAAAAAATTTCTTATCAGATCAGTTAGCATCTCAAGAGAGATGGGCACAGAGGGGGGAACCTGAAAGCAGAGGAGAAGGGCTGCCTCTTTCAGCAGTAGCTTATTATTAGATTGGCTTAGCTACAGCTTGAAACTCCATCCTAAACCTATCTGCAAAGCTGGGGAGGAAAATCACTATGCAGTTATCTCTCCCCAGAGACAGACAAAGGGAAAGATTAAAAGAGATGGGAGGAACCACGGGTGTGCCACAGCTGTGGTTACCTCGAGGAGCAGATATGCAAATAGGACTGTAACAGATCAAGGTTGAAAGGGAGCTGGTTACAAATGGACCGAGGTGATTTCAGCAGTTCAGTTAGGCTGCATGTATAAAGTGAGGTGAAGTCAGCTGTAGAGGGAGATAGGGAGAAACTGTAGGGAAGAAGGCTGAAACGAGGGAAGATTTAAAGGACAGCTAATTGCAAAAATTATGGTTTCAGTTAAGTGCACATGAAAGCAAGAGAAGAGTCTAATGACTGAAAAGAGGGAACAGGAGTTTTCTGCATACCAGCATACTGGGAAAGAAACCACAAGACAACATCAGCTAATAGGATGTGTGCATACATGCAAACAGAAATATATATTGAGGTATTCAGATTGAAGACATTTCTGGTAAAGGAACAGAATTCATACGGCAAACTACAAGACTCTCAGCCGTCCATGCCCACACCTCTCTACACTATTTTTACATGCCCTGTCAGCCCCAGCTGTCATACTGCAACTGTAAAGTGCTCTGGTCCTGGTTGAGCTGCCAGTACGTCAGTTGTCATGCAGAATAAGAAGATGGAAACTCACCTTCTCCTAAAGGCCCTATTTTAATTATACTCTCATTGTAAGGTCACAAGTACAAAAGTGAGGGGAAATCTCCAGTGCAAGATTTTCTGGGGGGTGTCTTCTCTATCACATACCTTCAGAGTGAAAAATGGGATTTTTTTAATTTAATATCATATGAAAAATCTAAAGCTAAAGAAGGTTACCCAAGAATTCCCTCATTTCTCTATCCTTCTTCAATTACTTTATTAGGAAATGGAAACTACTACATCTGAAAAGAAGAAAAAGTTTTTTTACAGTGAGAACAATCAACAACCTCCCCATGGACATGGTGGATTCCCCATTGCTGGGGGTTTTCAAGATGTGCTTGGACAGGGTGCTGGATAATCTCACTACTCCCTTTCCCATAAAAGGATGCACCAAATAAGTTTCTAAGGTCCCTTCCAACCTGGGCTAGTCTGTGATTCTGATTCAATCGACACATCTGATATGTCAAAGATGCAAAACAAAGCTAAAAAGAGAGAGACAAGCCTTGTTCTGGGACACTGCAGTACACATCATAAAGTTACAAAAATACCCACAATATTTTTTAAATCTTTTCAATGATTTTAAATTATTCTCATTAATCTCAACCACTGCATGATACAGCATTTTGAAAACCGGCCCCCAGCATCTGGGCTTTCTGCCTTGTCAGAGGCAGGCTGCAGTGTCATTAAAGGCAGGCACAGGAAAGGTACTGGGGTGATTTCTAACTGCAGATTGCAGCTATGAACACTGAAAGTGCTACCAAAACAGCATTTCATTACCCTCATGAGCACAGCCTTTGTGAGTACAAGCATTTGTCAATAAACCTTTCTGGTGACATCAGGCCTTTATAGCCCTTAAGGCTTTCCAGATAATAAAACCTCACTTAAAATGCATTGTATTTAAACCTAAGATATAACAGTAAACCAATTGTGAATCTTATGAAAAAAGCCGGTTTAGCAGAACTGGAGGCTGCAATCTTTTGTCTCTCAGGCTCTGCAATGGTATGACAGTATCTCTGTGTTTTGGTTTTCTGTCCCATGTGACCATCTGCTTAGTTTCCTTTTCCAGTCCATTGAAATCCACCAGGCATTTGATCCTTTCAGCATCCTGGACGGGACCCAAAGTTCCCAACACTGGAGAGCCCTCCAGGTATTTGTCTTTGCTCACACCCCAGCTAAAGAAGATATATCAAGATGACAGAGTCCTGCCCTTCCAAATCCTGTTCCAAGAAAGACAGTACCTTGCCTTTGTCGTTAGTCAAAGGTGAAAGGATGATCCTGTGTTCTGTGGAGTCTATTCCAAGATCACATGTAGATTACATCAGAAATTATAGATCTATTTTTATCTTTAGCTCAGCTATCACATCCCTACAAACCTCTTGTTCGGTCACTGCTGACGCAGTCAGCAGACAGAAGATATCCTTTTATTGTGGCAGCAAATGCGAGAGCCCAGGAGTTACGGGGGTTCAGCCATTAACAGGGAATTGGCACCTACAACACAGTCACACAAAACTGATAAACCCTTCAAGGCAGGAATAGGTGGGACTTGGTTCCCTTTTCTCCAGGAAACACTGTTTACAAAGAAATTCTTTTGAGCTCTGAGGAGAGAGCTGCGGCCTTTTCCCCATGGACAATGCCCTTAGAGAGCTGTGCATGTGCAAGATGCAGAGTGCTATGCAGGCTCAGTGAGGAGCCCATGGGGAGTTGCCACTGAGTTCTTTCTCCAACCCTCTCTGTCCCTTGCCCAGAAGTTGGGGTGGGCTGAGAAAGGTGCTCAGAGATGATCAAAACATGGGAGGCAGAGCCTGCTACACACTTGGACTTCTTGATGTGCTGGACCTTCTTGTGGTTTTGCAGTCCCCATCTTCTCTCTTCCTTCTTTTCTTTGCTCACTGGCATTCCCTCTTCCTCTGACCAGGCCTCTTGTCTTTTTCTTTGGTTTTCGTTTTGCTGGGGGGAGCCTGCAAACCTTCCCATCCCGCAGTGTGACTAGAAAGGTCAAGCCAGGATCGACTGGAATGCATGGATTTAACCACAGCTGACTCGTTTCACCTTCTTTCCTCCTGGTTCTTTGACACATGCCAGTGAGCCTGCGCTGCTCTTGGGGGTGGTTGGGGGCAAAGCAGTGGGTGCCTAAACTGGAGGCACGGGTGTCAGCAGGTGGCTGGGACTGTGTGCCAGATTGCAGCTTCAGCTCTACAGAGAGGAGCCCTTCGGCTGCTTTGAACAGACCCTTTCTTCCAGTGACGGGCCTGGCTTTGGCACACTGCGTGCACACAGGGGGGTGACACTCCTTTCCTTGGTGGCAGCCATTCAGCAGGGAGCCTGCAGTCCCTCTCCAGGCCAGAAGAGGTGACACGCTTGACTATGTCAGGGTTTCTTCTGCCTCCCGAGGTAGACCCCCGAGGTCACCTCTCTGGTGCAGCACCACTGCCTGTGGTGGCAGGCTTTGCTTTTGAAATCTGTGTTTCTGTGGGCATTTTGTGGGTGTTTGCTTTGGTGAAGCACGTAAGTCCTGTCAGTTGCTACACTGATTTTTCATTATTTGCTACTTCCTCAGAAGTCTACACAGCTCTTTGAAAACACAAGATCGCTGGATGAAAGCAGAACTGAAGCATTATGAAAGAGCCATCCTTTCTTAGCTCCCAACTGTCTATCCTAGCAGCCTCTGCTTAATAAACTAATTAGCCTAATTTTTCCAGTTTTACCTATGAAATTGGTTAAAATTCAGATTGTCATAATTTTAATACATTAAAAGTAAGCTAATGTAAAATTTAAAATGAGATGCACATTGGTGCATTCTGATTTTATACTCATTATTGTAATCAATAGATGAGATATCAAAAATTCTGTGATGTCAGCATGCTAAATATATATATAATTTGCTGTTGCATATTCATTCTTTTTTTTTTTAAAGATTCTTTTACAATTGTTTCATTTTCATATTTCCCTATTTCAAAGTATTGGAATACATCCTGTTTAGCATATCTTACAAGTACTTGCATGAAGCCATGATATCCAAAGGGAAGTAGGCTGAATTCTTCTCAATGTTGTTTCTGGACTGAGAAGAGAGTGTGCATGACAGGGGATATACAGGTTTGCTACTGTAGATATATAACCAGCAATACAATCAATCAACTCATGGTACAAATTCCTGTCAGGATAGGAAATTTGCCACAAAATTCCTCTGTCTTTATCTATTTCAGTTACTTTTATTTTGCAAGATAACTGTGAAGTGTATTTTTCTTCCAGAACTTCCCTCTATGGAGAATTCAGAGTCTTTGGTTTGCATTCCTATCCAAACAACATGACATTCTAACTTGAAAAAACGCACTGGGGTAAGATGAGACTCCCATCTTCCTTCTCCCATCTTCCGCTGCATTCCAAAAAAGATGCATGAATCTAAAAAAAAGCTTAAAAAAGGCCAAAATTTGGCATGCAATAAAATTGTGTGCGCTGGGCATGGGTGTTCCTGATGGAGAGATCCATTCTCAAGTGCATGATCGCTGGCATTTTCCCATAAGGATAGCATTAGAAATAAGGTTTCCTTGAAACCACTATGGGCTCAGGCAGCACCTCAATGTTTGGAATGGACAAGAGCCGCGTATTTCCTTGCCGGCTGTGCTTGGATCCAGGTGTTTCCTCTTGTTCAATGACTGTATTGTGACTGTTCATTAGCCATAACTTATATTTCCACACAGTGACAGGATGGGAATAAATGCCACAGATAGCGCCTGAAACATTCATTTTTGTGTTGTTTCCCAAGAGTCCCAGTCCACACTGAAGGAAGTGGAAGTTTTGTATCAAAGTGTACATTCCTCAGCATGAATAGGCACAGGGTCAATAGCAACAGAAAATAACCCAACATTTACTTTTTGATAAACAGAGAAATAATTAGCCTAGGCTAATGACTAAGCTCTGAACAACACTACCAGATACATCTGTCAAATGAAACGAATAGGCTATCTCTAAGCTAAATGCACACTATCTATTTAAATACTCTTGCAAACAGTCTCAACACTAAGATACTAAGTAGACTTGCTTTTTCCCGTACATATTTCTTAAAAATACTGAAAACTATGGTATTTTCTTTTCCATGTAGTTCACAATCTAAGAGAATAAAGTCCCTGCTGTATAAGAGAGAAGAGTTTTGCAAATTTCTGTGCATTATTTCACTTACAGGAGAGTCGCGGCTCATGTAGTGAGCCGGTCATCGTCATAGCAGTTTGGAGAAGAAAGAAGCAATACTGATCAATATGATAAATATGGTTAGGCGAAGTAATGGGCATGAATATTATCTGCTGCATCATCTAATTAAGACCTCCCAGTAAACAAGCTTTATTTCCAGTATTTTCTCTAGAAGTCTGAAACAATGGGCTAAATATTCTGTTGCTGTAGATTAGTTATGCTTTCCTAACTTTATGCATATAAACTTCCTAAGGTTCTACATGGCAGTACTCTGGAGTGGGTTAAATCTGAAGTACAGAGGGCTATTAAAAACAGCCTTTTTTAGTTAATTTATTTAAATTTAAAATGCCTGTCTACAACTGTGGACACAGTGTGATCTGAATTCTTTGAAATTAAAAACTACCCCAAAAAATAAATAAAACAAAAAAGCCAAGAAGGAAAAAGGACAAGCAAAAGCACTCCTGCGGCCTTGAAAACAGCTGCATGTTTCAATTGAAGCAACTGACAGAAGAAAGACTCTCTCATGGAAGGAAGGATAAGAGACTGGAAGATTTCCTGCAGGAGGGAAGTTGTGTCATTCTGGGGGAATTATCTTTTTAATTTTTTTAAAAAAAGAAAAAAAAAATCAGAGGTTTTGTGTTTGTACAACTAAAGAGCAAAAACTGACTGAGCACCCCCAGTTTTACTTGTGAAACTTTCATGCCCAGATGATAATTATCTGCCCAAATACTTTCAGTATTTTAATTTATCTTCTCACCAAACCTTACTCTCTGGGCTTTTCCAATACATTTTAGAGAAACTTTCCACTGGGTTTTACTACATTCCCCTCAAACTGCAAAAGTACTTTTTACAAGTAGTTGATCTTGGTTCCAATCTGAAGGAAAGGGCATAGATACCTGTCATGGGTTCAGCAGTAGCAGTCATTTTTCTCCTTCTTAGTAGTTGGTGCAGAGCTGTGCTTTTGACTTGTGGCCTGAGAACAGCGCTGATAACACCAATGTTTTAGTTACTGCTTAGTACATTTTGGTCTGGCCAA